>JAFBJS010005815.1:3077-25274 GCA_016785265.1 Paraplagusia blochii | reverse complement strand
GCAACCCCTGAAAAAAGGGGACAAGCCGAAAAGGAGAAGAAGAACATATCTACGAAGATCCTCAGTCATCAAAGTTATGACCAAGGTTTAAGAGTTGGGTCAGACAGCTGGACGTGAAGAAGGAGGAGAAGCAGAAAATTCATTTCCAGTTGTCTTTCAACCTCAAAGTCTCAAATTGTGTCCCCATTTTAAAGGACCAGACTTTCTCGTGCTGTACCTGATAGCCCTGTGTCAAGAGTTGAGGGTAGACATAAGAAATGGAACTGGGCCTCAGCCGTTATCTCTGTTATCAGTCTTTAACTAAACTGAACAAACTGCCTCCGTGTCACTGGCTTTACACATTGCTAGATTACAGTGAGTCATCCCACTTACAGCAGACGTGGTGCGATATTCAAATTGCATGTATTTTGTCTGAGAACTCCAACTTAAATCCTTGACTTTTCCTCCCGTTTAGATGTGACAAGCCAAGAAGATGAGAGGGGTGGGATCACCAGGACGAGACGAGACGCTCGAGATGAAGGAATATAGCACAGCACTTTTGACCATTGAACCATATGCTCTTCTTTTCTGCGGACAGCATTCCCCCTTAGAGTGACTGAGAGAGAAGAAAAGAGAAAAGAATAGACCTTCTCCTCCCACTGTATATCTTTGTGTACATAGACCACGTCGAGAGAAAAAAAAAAAAATACGAGTACAGAGTTCTTATGCTGCTACGGAAACGAATAACTAAACACTAAACTAAACTGACAAAAAAAAAAAACTCAAAGTTCCTTCATGCGGTTTTGCATTTCTAACAGGCTTGCGGTGCAGGTGTAGTGTTGTCTTCGATTCATTGTATGCAATTACTTCACTGGAAATGAGTCTACTGTGGTTGTGTGTAAACTGAACCTTTTGCAAAACCTCTAAATATATGATATTTTCACCTGCCCGAACAGTGGGTGGCGCCGGCGAGGACAGGGGTGTGCCCTGTGTTCAGAAAGGGCGGACAGATTTTTGTTTGTCGGCTAATGTCTACCCTGGCTTCTTTGCTAGGACAGGAGGACACTGGGACAGCTGATGGAAATATTGAATCTGTGTCTCGCGTGTGATGTCACTTCCTTTCCTGCGCGGAACCCTGCGTGACTGACAGGTGCAAACACTATTTTGTTCTGGTTTTCGTTTTTTTTTTTTTTTTGTTTTTCCTCAGTTGCGGTCAGCTCGCGGCAGGACGGACTCTGGAGTGCCATACGCTTTTAAAGGGATGACAGTTATCAAACAGAACATTTTTTTGTCTTGCAATGTTCCTGAAAACCACTGAAAACATCACATACTGTAGATTCCATTTGAAAAGAAAAAAAAAATGAAAAAAGACTGTGCCTCTCAAAATGTACTGAGAAATCCTCTGAGTGCTTTTTAAATTATTTTGGTTTCCTTTTTTCAGGAGAGAGGATTGTCAAAGTAGTTGTATTAGCTATTGAACTCAATACAGAATCTATTGATTACTCATCTACTTCTCTGAACTTGTACATACTCCGTATCTCTTTATGCCATAGTACATTCTAGATAATTTATAATGTTATATAGTATTTTTCAGTATTCAGTCTTCTACCCATATTTAATTTGGTCTATTTATATATGCAGTGTTATGTACCTGTGGCTGTTTTATCTCCCCACGTCTGTAAGGTCACTGATGGCTCCTCTCAGAATGGAGACTGTTTTTTTTTTTTTTCTTTTTTTTCTTTTTTTTAATGGGGATTTTTTTTTTTTTTTTTCTTTTTTTTTTTTTTTTTTTTTTTTTTTTTTTGTGGAAAAAAAAAAATCAAAAAAATGATTTGTTGACATTCCCTGGATGGATCATATAGTAATGTACCAATGACTGCGCTCGATTTTCAACCCCCCCGTGGATGCCGTGTTGAGGTGTAACATTTCGCTGTTTGTGTTTGTGTGAGCGTGCAGGTATGAGCGTTAGTTAGTGCGGTGTATTTAAGTATTTATGTAACAGACTGGTCTTTTGTCCATCCTGCAAGATGCAAATACAAATAAACTACTGCTAGTTATTAGATCAGTAGTCGCTACTGCAGCAGAAATCGGTAACAACCCGCCATCGGTCCCGGAGCCCAATATTAGTTTGTCTCTTCTTCATCTATTAACATGTTTTCTGTGTCTATGTAAAACAGTTAAACATATTTATTTTCAAATTATAATGTTTTTTATATAAAATAAGAAAAGGTTGCTGTGTTGTGAATGTTGTGTTTTCGGGAAATTTAACTTAGGCAGCATTATTTGATTTGATTTTTTTTTTTTCCTTTTTCCATGTTTTGTGCAGCCAAAAGTTGACGCTCAGACTTCTAAGGAGACACACCCACCCGCAGGATGTGTCCTGGATGGAAATAGAACTAAGATCAGTCGTGCAGGCTTTCTTCGTTGACAGTCGAACAGACATTCATCCTCATGAATAAAATGTCACTTTGAAGTAGTGTGCTATAATTTCATCTCCGGCATTTCTGACAGCTGTTAACCAGTGCTGGAGGACGCGTGTCAACATCACTCTTTAGGAAAAGATAATATTTCTTTTAATCTGTCAATTGCAGGCACGTAGTTCCAGTTCCAGTTCCAGTCTAAATCCAGGGCTTTGGTTCTCAACACGTTCTCATCAACAGAACTCTTGGGTTCTAAACTCCAGGTTGATTTTTTTTCTGGTTAGGGTTAGTATAGTTATTAGCTTAAATTTAAAGGAAGGAGGAAATCGAACTTCTTGTCATTGCGTCATGGAAATGTGTCCTCTGTATTTAACCCATCACCAAAGTGAACAGAAGCTTTGAGCACCGGTGGAGTGGTAACTTGGCGGTAGGGGGATTCAAACCAGGGGCCTTGCAGACCCAAGTCCGCTTCCTTAACCACTAGGCTAACTGCGCCAATATTCACCCTTGTAAATTTAAATTTCTGGAACCCGAGAGCCATTGCAAGGTCTCAGGAATACGAAGAGTGTCTTGTTTGATGCAAACTTACCAAAAAATTTAATTATGAAAACATCATGCACGCACAATAGTGACCGATAGAATACAATAGACCCATTAGAATATCATTAGAAGTGTTACCTGTGTGTTAAAAACCTTTAACAGAACCATTTTATGGCTTGTTGGACTAGTTTTGTTTCTTGAAACACCCCGCAGACACTTTAGATAGACCATGGGGAGGATACCAGGTGGCCCCAGATCCTGGTCCAAAGTTATGTCTTCAGAATCAACCTGTAGTGGTTGTGTTGCATCTCTGAGAGAGATAAAAAAATCGCAAAAATTCATATTTGCCCCTGGAGCCCTATCCCTATATTACTGAATACCAGTGTTGAGAGCCTTATGGCCCACAGTAAACAGGGATTCTTAAGCCTCCCAATTAAAGCGGGCTACTTTTCTGTGCTATACCAGATAATCACATCACCTTTGCTCCGTATTTACCATAGAGGACAAAGAGCAGTTTTAACTTCCACTGCATGGGATTAGTGACTTGTTCAGTGACACTTTAGTTGTAGCTGATACAGGGGCCCCTGCACCAAATCTAACCTTTATGAATGCAGATTAAGTGCAGGGTTTAGGATATTTGGCTGTGTTTGTTTTTAAACTGTTTCCCACTAAGCCCATTTTCTTGCTACTTCCTGTCGGATAAGCTTCTGGGTCGCACTAATGCCCCGCTTCGTTCTCCCTCACCCATGCTCTTTATGTGCATACCTACATATAAAGCGGACCACGTAGTCCCTGAAAATGTAGGGGGCCTCCTTACTGGGCGAAGAATGTCATAAACCATCTAATCTGTGATTTGCGGAAAACCCAGACCCCTGCCTGCCTGCTATAGTCTGGCCAGTAAGTAAACTTTGTCTTCAGATCAGCAGAGATTGTGGTTTCAAATATGACATTAAGGAGGGAATGTTAATATTATTATACGATCTCTATGATAAGAAACATGAGTAACATGATTTATTTTTTCTTGTGTAATTAATTTATTGTTATTGTAGTGTTTGGATAGTTGCCATGTATTATTATATGAGGACAAAAAAATATGCAAGTCAAGTGACAAATTATATTTTCACTGCAAAAAAAAGCATTTTGGCATTGATATTATTTTGTCCGTGCAGCAGAATATTTTCTTATGACGATGACGTTGCGGTGTTGTTGTTAAACATATATTTTAAGGTTACACAAGTTCTCAATTAACTTGTTAAATTATTATTTTGGGCCTGGTAACATGCTCAAAATAACCTCACTAGAACAATGCAACATGTCTCCGTGAAAGCATGTAAATAGCTAGGCTGCATGATTTTTGTCAAGACAACCGCTGTGTTGAAAATTGTGAGGTTTTTCGTACAAATGCCACCTAGTGAATGTTGCATTGTCTTTGTACTATTATTTCAAAATACGCTTTAACATCTTTAAGTTACATACAGCGTCATACAGTGAGTTGAAATCCGGCTGAGTTCTACTTTAAGGTAAGTGAGAAATGTGTATTGTAGGTGTTTTATGAATGAAAGAGTGGGAAAGTTTGATCATGTTCACTTTTTTTTTTCTTTTTTTTTTTCCTGAGTTCCAGTTAGAGTTGAGGAAATGATTCAGATGTTGAATATTAATAGATGTTGGGAATGAAGAAGAAGAAATGTCTCAGACTTTATCAGAACTGGCCTTGTTATCAGACATTGGTGAAAACAAACAACAGATTAATCGCCAGTTCATGTTATTCCTCATTCGATGATGCGCGCAGGGGGGGGGCTAAATGTCTTGCGAAATATTGTTGACTCAAAAGCAACGTTCAGCAGACACCACATGGCACCATGTAAGTTCACCATCTTGCTAAAAAATGACCAGACATTCCATTCTTTGGACGTTTTCTCGTCGAGACACTCTGGTTCCAAAGACAATATTTTTATCCACTGTCTCTTCTCTTAGTTTGGTTTTCTTTCGCTATTTCAAGAGGAGACGGCTGCACACAGCGGCACAACTGTTATGCAACAGACTCTTGTGAATGGGTCAATGTGGTGAAGTCAACATTAAAAAGAAGCTGGCATAGAAATGTAAACAAAAGAGCTGCATTCCAAAATAAAAACATGCTATAACACAAAATAAAACCCCATTGTGCTTGTTATCTTTTATAGGCAACTTTCCACAGCAGGGATGTGAAAATAGCAGCAGCCAGAAGAACCAGAACTCATCCAGAAGAAGCGGTCGTGTCCTTCTGTCTCCAAAATGCAGGTAGGATTTGTTGCAAATAAACTCAGTAATTTATTGTTTATATTTATAAATATTTCACAAATTTCTAAATATCAAGTCAGGCCCACAATAAAAATAGTTATTCCTACTGAGTGGGCAAAATTGTTGACTCCCGGGCCATAGTCGGTCCAAAAATGTGATACTGGGTCCAGGTCAGGAGCAGACAGACGGAGTATCGATGTGAACTTAGATAAATGTGTAAAAGTCATGAACAGAAACTAGGCCAGATTTAAAAGGTCAGTGGGTCCAATCTGGTCCCCCAAGCCTTAGTTTGATCAGGTCTGGTTTAAATTCTGATATTCCTGCAAATCTGTTGTGGTTCTAAAAAAAAAAGTAATATTCTTCTTTGCATTTATAAAATCACTGATTCTTTTAGATTTATTTTTGTCTCAATTTTGTCAAATTAACCAGGTCTATTTTACCTAAGTATATATAATTTTAAACATGATAAAATCTCTGTTGTCATTTGGTGTTACGTGAAGTCACATGGTCCAACACATGGTCATTTTCCCACGCCTCAAAAAACACACAAAGAACCAAGGCAGAGACGTTAATGATTGCTGTGTGAAAGAACGGGAGGATGATGTTAGATTTGAGGGAAAAAAGGAAGGATGGATTAAAAAGGTTGAATAATACACAAAAGTGTGATTAAAGTCTTTACGGCTGTAAGGCCTGAGCCAGGCAACGTGCGCACAGTCAGGTAAGTCACCACGTACTGATGATGTAAGCAGAGTCAGTAAAAAAAAAAAAAAAAAACTCTCCCTGAGTTAGGTGTGTCTCTATAATATGTGCTTCCTCACACGTACTACGCCTTTAAGGCCAGGGATCTATATTCAACCACGTTTTAACCATGGAAAATATCCTTGAGTCACGAGACCGGGAGCCGGGGATGAGAATCAGGATGGTAGAGCAGGAGAAAGGAGGTTGAAATGGGCTGCAGGAGAGACAGAGTGGAGCTGCACTGATGCTGCAAAGGTTGAGTGAGAGTGCGTTAAGGCCAGAGACAGGGAGAGGCTGTGATATGAGGATGTGTAAGGTAATATTTTCTCTGATATTTCACAGAAGGCAGTTGTAAAAACCCGGCAGCAGGAAGACGGAGATCGGAAAAGAAAAACAGATTCCCATCAGACGTTTTACAACTTCTGGATGTGTCTGAAACACAGAGGCAGCTGGTCAGTAGGACCGGCTGCACCCACTGACCCTCACGTGGGTGTAGTCCAGCTTAAACTCATTACCGCGGCATTAACATCCCCTCCCTCTCATTACATACGTGTCCCCTTCTGGTTCACTAATTAACATATGTCTGGCTCAGTTTAGTAGAAAGATAAAAAAAAAAAACAGTCACTTTTATTTTCCATATTTCCCTGCAATTATATTTATGTTAAAGGCAGAGTTCCCTTTAAAATGCATGCTAACATGCACTATTATTACATATTCAGACATTTATTTATATACACTCATGAGAGTTTTCTTCAATTTCTTCTTAATTCTTTTGTCTAGTGCCACTAAAGGTATATTATCTGAAGAAAACAACCAGAATACCTAAAAACACTGTTTTTGCACACAGCTATTGACGCAAGAACTGAAGTGATTTTGACAACAATATAAAAAAAAAACATTGAAAATGGCCAGATATCATCTCTGGAATTAAACTCTTATGAGCTTTTTGTTGTTATCATTATATTTGTCCAAATCGATTCAACATTAGTGGAAAAAAGGCATCAAAATGAACAGGAAATTGAAGAAAGAACAGGGCATGAAATGAGACCACTTGAGATTATGAGATTACAATAATTTAGTTTGCATGAATGAGATTTCAAGAGAAATAATAATAAAGGAATATTATTTTTAAAGGAAAATATCATTTTGTGCTTCAGCTGTGTAAACCCTGCGTAATTGTAAGGTCTGTGAGAAATTTGTTGGAAGTGTACGGCTTCATGGCTCAGCACCAAATCACTGAGTCAACAGTTCTCTCCTGTGCTCCTCTTCTTAACCACTGGCTGTTTCATTTCTATGGTTGTTTCTACTGTAAACCAAAAAAAAATAAAAAATAATAAATCAGATTTTTGTTCCTGTAAAATGTTGAGACAGAAACTTGGGCTTAGACCCGTAGCAACAACACTGGACGCGTTGTGGTTTGGACCTCATCGATTGAGTGACTGTGAGGGCCTGCAGTGGGGAAGCTCGATGAGAGCTCGGGGATTTACTGCAAATCGTGCAGAATTGAGCTGGATTTGTAATGTGTTCTCTTATTAGACAGGCCCAGCCTTGTTGGAGAATTCACATGGGCTCGGTGTTAAAATTTGGCAGAGCTTTCCGACTCCTGATCAACTCACTCAGCAGAGAGGCAAGCAGTGTGACATAGTGTAAAAAAAAAAGAAAAAAACTTTTAGTCTTTATAACAAGAGATTAATAGTGCATGACAGTAATTCACAAATCTTCCTTCATGCTCAGCCAATCCAGTGATTACGGGTCTCGGGCCGCAAACATGTGAAAAGTTTACATTTGAGATTTATTGGTAAAAAATTCTTTGACTGTGATTCTTATAATCCCACATCCCTGAAAGAGAATCTCTTCTGCACATGTGCAAGTGCATGCAAGTGTCTCTGTAACTTTCTGTCTGTCTCTCTTCCTGTTTATTCTATGGACATAAATACAGTTTATCACAGGGGCCTCATACTCAAATAAATGAAGGGCCACCACCCACACTATTATTTCACCAAAGGGGCCGCGTCCGCTTTCAGTGTTCGATACAAAAGAAAAAAAATATATAAAAAGTCAGTTTCTCATGGATTTTGTGTAATACAACACTGCACCAGAAGGAGACTGTGGATCAGGGGTTTAAGAACTATATGATTTACCAGAAAATGTGGAGAACAAATCTATAAAATATTATTATAAATTCAACTTTCGCGTCAAGGTGGGGGGCGCAAAATATCATTCCACGGGTCGCAAATGGCCCAAGGGCCGCAGGTTTGAGACCACTAGTTTATTAGATTAATGCAACAGCAAAATGTGCTTGTTAAATTATACCATGCTGGCAAGAAATGCAGCCCCACACCCTTACAGAGCGGGGTCTTATGGATAACCATGTGTTTTTAACAGACATTCATGTCATTTTTAGAATATATAATGTGGACAGTTTAATTCTTACTTACATATTTGGTGTATATTAAATAACTTATTCTGTTAAGATGTTTTTAAGACATCCTGTGCTAAAAATAGCTCTAAAAAAAGGTTTTGCTTTAGTCTGTCACCCAATAAAACATGTTCATAAAGGTGCCGTGTAAATACCAGTCCAGTTTCATAGTAGTTATCGCAGCTCAGAGTAAACACTGGGCTCTTCTCTCCCACCTAGAGAATAAATCTCACGTCTGCCTCCTCCACAACATTTGACCCGACTGTCGACTCCTTTTCAAGGTGCTTTATAGAAACATAGAAAAGATTCATGAGGTGATGTGTATCTCTGATCTCACACTTAGATTACATTCTCCTTGTCATCACGTTTAATGGGACCTCTTAAATGAGGTGCAGCCATCCAGATTTTTCTGCTGTGTTTGACATTTTTTTTTTTTTAAAGGAGTCAAATTTATCATTTATTTTAACCAACTTCTTCTTCCTGTGCGTGGATTTCCTCTTTGGTCTTTTTTCCTCTTTTCTCTCAGCAGGAATTTAAGACAACTAAGCAGCTGCCCCGGTGACTGTGACTTTTCTCATGAAGAACAAAACCTCTGTTAGTCACTGGCAGTCCTCTCACCCGATAACATTTCACCGACATGTACCAGCTGAAAGGTATTTATGAAGTTGTGTTGTTTCTCTGTCACCGTGACTGTGAACTTTGTGTTACTTTCTTTTTTAGCTTCCTCTGCTGTTGTTATTCTTGTAGTCACTATAGGCCACAGTCATTGGGATGGTATCTGGGCCAAGGAGCCAATCTGGACATTTTCGATTGTTTCCCCAGAGGAAATATGTTTTTATTAAGTGCTCTATTTCTGCACCCTTAAAATATCCCACCTTAAAACTCCATTGAAACCAATTGATAGGAATCGAAAAAATCCCAAAAATCACTTAGTCGAAGTCAAGAAATCCTGTTAAAATACAACCAATTCATCGCCTTGGATCTTAAAGCCCGTGGCACCGATTATTAGCTATATATTATTATATGACAAGACAGTGTCCCAGTCCCAGACAGACATTTTCTGCCCTATATTTGCTGGCTTCACAGATGTTTTCTACATTTGCATCTGATCTATTTCCTGCCGGGCTAGAAATTGTACATGCAAAATAGTCTGCAAAAAAATTTGATGCATTGCAAGTATTATAAGTCATCATAATTAATGTTGTCTTCTCTCTTGAAAATCTTGAAAATTTATTAAACTTTGGACAAATGTCCTCCTGTCATGGAGTACACCAGTTGTTCAGTAGTGTACGACAGCATCATGTAGTTTGTATATTTATGGATTAGAGACACTAGACCTGGAGCCACGGCTGGAGGTGATGAAGTTAGAGATACGTCTTTTTAGGTGAGACAAGGATGGACAGGATCAGGAATGAGGTGATTAGAGGGACAACACAGACAGGAAGGTTTGGAGAAAAAGCAAGAGACGACAGATTGAGATGGTTTGGACATGTTCAGAGGAGGGACAGTGGATACATTGGTAGAAGAATGATCCTAGAGATGGAGCTACGAGGTTAGGAGAGAAAGAGGAAAAATATTTTTGGGATTTTGTCGCATATTGCCCATACATTAGGGAAAAAATCGGAACACTTAAGTGGATTTAGTGTAATCGGCTTAGTGTGCCATGTTTAAGGGTGTTAACGTACTGGATTGATAGCCACTGCCAAATCCATTCAGCACAAACAGCCTATGACTCAGAGCTGGGGTTCAGGTTCGCAGCTGCGTCACAGGACCTCGGTGCTGTGTCACAGTTCTGGGCGTTCTCCTCGCAGACAACGCACCTGCATTTCAGGAGCTTCAACTCGGAGGCCCCTGGAAGAGGAAGCGACTGTCACTGGTGCAGCAGGATCAGACAGACGGATCGCAGACCAAATGAACTGTTGCAGCACGCGACCTGACCAGCTGGGGCGTGTTACACAGGGGAATCAGCCGCATCAAAGTAAAGCGTTCAATCAGGATAGAGGAGTCAGCGTAACTGGATCTGAGTAGTCAGATGAAGGAAGGCGGAGCTGTGCACAGGCTGCGTTCGCTCACTTGCACCGTTTCCTGACAGAGAGCAGGAAGTTCAGACCATGAACCGTTACCCATCGTCATTACTTTCATATCATCGCCATCCGATGTAGTTACGGTCAAATGGACATCCGTAAAATGCCGATTGCACAGGATTTTATTCTGATTTTTTTTTCTAGTTTTTTTCTAGGAAGAGTCTGTTTAGATTCTCGGTCATCCAGGTCATTTAATCCAACAAAAGTAGTAACTTTGAGGACAAATGGACATAGACGGGTTTCTTGAGGACTTCACACCTTTTTTGGGTTCTAGAGGAAGCATTTTTTTATGGAGATACTCTGTATTTTGAAGATATTGTAGCAGATATTGATATATCAGATATACAGTCATGGAAATAATGATTAGACCACTCTGCTGTTTTCTTCAATTCCTTGTTCATCTTAATGCCTTGTTCCACTAAAGGTTTATCACCTGGAGGAAACAACACAAAACCATGCAATGATTAAAAGCACTGTATTTGTCAGTCAATGACTAAAAGCACTGTATTTGTCAGTACAATGTTATTGCTAGTGATGTAGGAACGGAAGTGATTTTTGTCAATAAAACCATGCAGAATGGCCAGAAATCAGCTCTGAAATTAAACTGAATTATGAGCCTTTTTTGTTGTTATTATATTTGTCCAGATTAATGTAGATTAAGTGGTCTAATAATGATTTCCATGACTGTATCTATACTAGTAGTGAGCCATAAAGTTTAAATTAACCTCCAACGAAGTGTTGGCAGATTCTTAACTTCTCTGTTTTATCCAGAACCAAATCCAGCCCGCTTTTTCTCGGTGACCGACCTTTTGAGATGAATCATTTTGACATTTTTCGGATGATTTAAACCCATAATGCCAGGCAGATGTTTGGATTTTCAAATACGTCTATCTGCGACTTGTGAGAAAAAAAAAATAAACCCAGCTTAATGCAATTAAAGTAAAATATAATATTGTGTAATATTTAAACGCAGAGCAATATAATATAATTATAGAGGAAATCGTGGTTGGACGTGTAAGATAATCACCGACGGTGATAACATCGCTGTTAGGGTCGAACTATTGCAGGTTGGGAATGGAGTTGATTATCACGGTTGACTGTGAGGTGAAGTTTCTAAAATCATTCCAAAATACAGTAGAGATACAGTATATGATTGGCAGCACTTTTTAGTTTGAGCCCTTTGAAAAATAACATTAAAAATGTATTTAAAAAAAAAAAAAATACTTGATGGTGCACAGCCAGGTTTGTTGTCTGGCAGACTTGAGCTCAAGGACGGACAGATAAGGATACAGACTCAGAGGGACACACTTCCTGAGACCGAATGAAATATTTATCAAATACAGGCAAGAGTAAAAAAAAAAAAAAAAAAAAACATGAAACAGTCTCTGAAACGTAAACCCAGGAATGGACTGAGATAATCCATGGAGTATTCATTAGAAATAATCTTCTGTCCGACGTGGACTTGGCCTGACATGGTCAGGTGCTGAGCTTTACTCAGAAATCAGACAACGCGGCTGAACTTTAATGGTGTCCTACTTCCTGAAATGTTCATCAAATGCAGATGAAAGTGACCTCATCATAATCCCTACGTATTAGAAAGGGAGAAACGAGAGAAAAGGACGCGAGGACTGAGGGAGCGAAGTATCTCGGCGAGAAAACCTCAAGTGATTGACATGTAAAAAATGCAGATCTTCCCTTACACTTCACCCTCTCACCTCTCCTCCCCCCCTCCTGACTCTCATACCTGCCATTCCTCTCACACTCGCCCCCCTCCGCCCCCTACGCCACTCACTCGCCGCTCTCCGTAAGTGTATCTCATTTTAGCATTGGCTATCTGTAAACCAAGAGCCTTCTGTCACCAGATCCCCCCAGTGCTGCAGGGCTCCCAGGAATGGCATGTGTTCCCAATTGGCAGCTCAGCATACAAATCAGGGGGCTTTCTGGAGGCCAAGGTGTGCTCCACTATAGGTCGCGGCCTTGCAGTTTACGACTCCCACCGTGCAGAGACCCCCGTGCTAAGATGCACGGGGGAACACTTGGCGAAGGTTCGGACAGGAAGAATTAGTGCGCGTCGGGTTTTTGCTTTATCACTAAGGTGCTCGCAGGGTTTGGTGATGGACAGGTGTTGCAGCTCTGGCGTCTCAACAACCCCCCTGTCACCGCTGCTCCTACGGTAGATGATGTGGATGTGATTCTCAAGTTCCAAGAGGAAACCGCTCAGGGGAGAAGCAGACGTTTTGTTTCTAACTGCGCCATATCTCACCGCTGACTGCTGATGTATATGTCGGTGGGAATGTGTCAATATCGGGACATGCGTTACTTTAGGGAATGGTTTTGTCTGGCGTAATCGAGTGACGATAACTTACATTTTCATTTATTCCGTTTTCTAAGTATGCATGTTTCTTGGTCTCGATCTTATTGTTTTTAAGATCCTCCTGTCTGAAAACCCTTTGTTTCCTTCTTCGTTTTCCTTTCCCTGCAATTTCTTTATCCACTAATTGCATGTTCTGCCGTTTAGCACTGATTCAAAGTTTCCACACCAAAGTCATTTACAAACACTTATTGCAATTCTGGCTTAAACCAGTATTTCCTCTCACTATTTTATAGTGTGTGGTCTGCATTTTTAAAGACTTGATTAAAAAAAAAAAGAAAAAAAACGTATGTAAGTAATTTACAGCTTGGCATAGAAGAAATGTTAATTTTCCCAGTTCCCAAGGCGTTTAAAACTCAATGGAGCAGAGTCCATTCTGTTTTAAATTGGTGGAAAATTTGCTTTTTATCCAGTTCCATCATCATGACAAAAAAAAACGGGTTTATTCAAAAACATTTCCTGATGTCGAAGTGAATGAATGTTGTTGACAAATTAAAAATAACCACAGCTAGTGACCAAAAAACATGTAGAACATTTGTTTATTTACCATCAGCTGTGAAGTAGGAAATAACATTTAGCAATTCTTGGCAATTTGTCCTACTTCGCAGATATAGCCCATAGTTATCATTTTTATTTTGTTTAAATCTCTTAATTTCTCGAATTAGAGCCCAGTCTAGAGGCAATTATATCATAATTCAAAATAAATGAACTGCGTTGTATTCATGGAGTTTTCCCACATCCATTTGCTCTCAAAACAACCATTATACAGCACATTGAGATATGCAGGAGCAAAAACAGCAAATTAAAGTCTTTCAGTCAGACTTCTTCACCACAGCAAATCAACATTTTCCATCTCCCCCTGTCCTCTGTGTCTTCTCTTCTGACTCCAACTACCTCCTTCATCCATCAATCTCCTCTTCGTCTCCTACCTGGTAGCTCCATCTCTTGGCTCATTCTTCTACCAATGTATCCACTGTCCCTCCTCTGAACATGTCCAAACCATCTCAATCTGCCTTTGCTAGCTTTGCTTACCTTAAGTCTTTCAGTCATGCAGCGCCACATAATGGTGACAGTGACTACTACACGTCTGCATGAGTCTTATCAGTTGCTTTGATTTAATAGATGAGATTTTTTTTATTATTATTGTTATGGCAGGTTCTTTCTGGAGAACCAACTGGAGTTCATCCTTGGGACTAAACCAAAAGAACTGCATCCTGAGGGAGTTTGGCTCGAGCCACAGTCGCATTCCATTAAAACCAGGCATGTGCAAGAAGTTAGTCCAGGTCGCCGCTTTCGATGCGATACTATCCAGCCCCTGGCTACAGAGATGAAAAAGGCCTTGTGAAGCAATACAGTGCCAAGTCACACGGGCCAAATATAAGTGTGAGCTGAGGCTGTAAAAATGGCATGTGTTCAAGTGAGATATTTCTTAGAAAGCAGGTTACAGTAGGCCACATGGCATATTTACCCCTCATTCCCATCAGGCCCTCTGGGTTCCATTTCCTCACCTTGCGCTGAATTTTTCCTACCGCCCTGGAACGTTTCCTCGGAATGAATGATATATCTGTGTCAAGTCATGGCACCGGGTGAACTGGAGGGGTCTCCACTCTCCGACCACTTTCGTCTGTCCCCTCTCTTGCTCTCTGTCCTCTCTGCTTTTTTAGTTATGCCGCCAGGCTTAAACAGAGATATGCAAGCTCACACACACACACGCCAGAAAACCTGAAACACATACGTTGACAGAGGTTAGCCAGTAATTAGGGGCACTGTAATTGTGACTTAGCATTGTGAAGTGCCCGGCCTGTCCTGCCAAGGAAGGTTTGTTTACTGTATGATTATGAAAGAGAGGCACAATGGTAGTGTTTATCCTTCATTCTGCAGCGTTGAGAGCTGCCGTCTAAAATAACCAAATCCTCCGTTGTGCGTTTTGACCAAGACGGTGAAGTCTTTGCAGTCATCATCATTATAATCATCATCATCATCATCATCATAACAGTCATCTTTGGTGATTTCTCTCATGCTCCTGTTGGACAAGTTACCGTTTTCATCGTGTGATACTTGAAGTTTCATAAAATATCTTTTTTTTGTTATTTTCCCAAAAACAATAGCAAATTAGCAAAGTTACTACGGTGACAAAGCAGCAGACATGTCTTAAACAAACAGAGCTTAAAGTCTGATTAACTTTAATGGTGTTTGCGTTTTCTTTGCTCCATATTTATTGTAGCCATTAAGGCTTTGTGTAAATTTAGATCAGATGCCTCCCAAATAAAATGCCAGTCCCGTGCTAATTAGGCCAGGAATGCAACACTATAAACAAACAAAATCTATACGTTAAAGTGAAAGAAAAATTTTGTGGTGTTCTGCAACAGCTTTTTCTAACAGATGTCAGTGGGATTTCCATCTGCTTCCATTTATTTACCAGTATAGAGCTTTTTGCTCAAATCAGAGAAAAACCACATAAAACAAACTCTTGATGCATTTTTTTTACAAGCTAGAACTAACTTTATTGTTTATTACTTTAGCCTCTAGTGATCTTAAAGGTAAAACCCTGGACTGTTCTTTAGACCCAGTTTAGCTTCACGCACGGAAGGAGAAGAAACAGAAAGTAGTAAAAACGGCAGCTGAGGTCATAGTCCATCATCTCCCTGGACGACACCGGGAGAAATCACCATGAAGTGAAACATTTATTTATTTCTGGCAGCGCCAGAACCATCGTGACCACGTTTTGTTACCATCATGTCTGACAAGTACACCAGGATCCTGTCCAATCTCCACCTCCATGCCAGTGAGTTTAATGTGCACTGGGTGTAACGTTGGAGCAGGAACACGGCGTTTCTGTGTGCAATGACACACACTTTACTGAAAGGAGTCTCACCACTTCAGGGTCACGGAGATTTGTTTCTGCTACGTGGGCCCAAAAAGTTTATCACTAAGGGTTCTCCTGTTTTAGGCTGAGGTCCTTCTGTCCTTTCGATTGCTTTGTTCTTTTGTCTTGTGGATGGACAGTAGTTTATTATATGATGAAGATTTGGGAGAGGGTAGTTTAGGCTAGGTTGAGGAAAGAGGTAGAGATTTGCGAACAACGGTATGGTTTTTGTGCCGAGAAAAAGTTCCACAGATGCAATGTTTGCCTTGAGGATGTTGATGGAGACGTTCAGAGAGGGTCAGAAGGAGCTTCATTGTGTTTTTGTAGATTTAGAAAAGTCCTATGACAGGGTGCCAAGAGCGGAACTGTGGTTTTGTATGAGGAAGTCAGGAGTGGCAGAGAAGTATTTGTGATTGGTGCAGTATATGTATGAGAACAGGGGTGAGGTGTGCTGCTGGAAGGACAGAAGTCTTTAAGGTGAAGGTGGGACTTCATCAAGGATGAGCCCCTTCTTATTTGCTTAAGTGATGGACAGATAGACAGATGAGGTCAGACAGGAGTCTCTATGGACCCTGATGTTTGCAGATGACATTGTGATCTGCAGTGAGAGTAGACAACAGCTAGAAGAGAACCTGGACAGGTGGCGGTTTGGACTAGAGAGAAGAAGAATGAAGGTCCTCATTATTAATTACAATCATATCAAAGGCACTTTACTTATATTATATTCCCGTCCTTGACCTTTTAAGTTTATTTATTTTTGTCTTAAGCCTTAATTTGTGACTTGTTGAGCCAAAATGCACTAATGCAGATTTACTATCTAATATTTGATGACTTGCCATATTGTTCCTGTTCAGACCTCAACACACAGGAGGTGCTACTGCAGTGGTCGTAAATATTAAGCCTTAAGATTAAGCTCTTTTCAGAGATTGCTTTTGAGAATATACTGTATATTTCCTGCCGCCGGCTGCTGCTGCTGCTGCTGCTGCTGCTTGGCTGAACAGCAACTGTGAACATTTGTAACCAGCTGTGCCCAGGGTCAAGCACACTTTGCCATGTTGGCTCTGAATGGCCTGTGCAGGCTGTGTTCCCACTATCAGTATCCCTGTCCTCCCTATCAACTCTACTTCACTCCTCTTCTAAATGTATTTTTGGCTGGAATTGCAAGAAATCAGTGACTTTCCAGGATATTTCTGCTCGACAATTATAGACTCTTGATCTTGCAGCACATGGCAGGCACTGAGGAAACAGACCGACATAGAGACTGTCTGTTGACATTGACCTGAAAGTCATCACGGTCCAGTGGTCGGAGCCGGAGACACAGTCAGCTGGACTGACACGAGTGAAGTCATAGCTCAGTCACAAGTCAGTGGTGTTGGCGAAGGGAATGTTCTTTGGGTTCTGACCAGCCGTGGTAGACCAGGTAATGCCGTACCGCCCCCTTGTGGTCGAGGGGCAAATATAAGTGACCTTGAATGTTTCATGGTACTACTGTTTATGTAAAATGGGGTTAAACAGTGCATCATATCAGCTGTTTCCTCCCACCTGCCTTTACAGCCGTGTGTTCTTACATCCCCCGATACAGTGTGTGGAGAAGGGAGTGTAAAAAAATACGAAAAGGAAATATTTGAGGTTTATCACAACACAATTGTCGATTCCATTTATCAGTCATAAATGAAGCCGTCCGACCGTAGTAAATCCATCAACCTGTTTGACCAATCAGTGTCATGAGTCACACTGGGCGCCGTACGTGACAGCCTCCACGTATAATATCACTTGACACAAAAATCTCCGCCGACACCGTGACACAGAGTAAGGGCCTTTCACGTCACAGTTTTGACAAGCAGCTCTTTTCTTCACCCCGCACAAAGCCTCGACTGTGCTCATAATGGACTGAGAGAGCAGCTGCTCACATGTCAGCTCCAAGACTGTGAGCCACACTGGCCGGCGAGAAGGCGACGAGAAGGTGGCGCTGTAGATGCGGCCTTTTGCGCCCGGCAGGTGCGAGTCCGGGTGCAGGTGCACACGCAGACGCCCGGAGGATCAGTGAGGACTCTGGTCAGGCCGAGCTGTGACAACAGTTGTCCTTTGCACCCTGGACTGTGGTTCTTAGTGCGGGTTCTTTCACTCACTGCGAGTGGAAGTGATAATGACACGGATTGGAGAACGAGTGAATGAATTAAATTCAGCAGCAGCAGTTGGACTGTTAATAAATAACACGCCGTTGACTCTCCAGCCGGCGCAGACATCCCTAACTTTAGGTCACTTCAACTTACGTAACATGCAACTGCACATTGAGTACACAAACACACAAAGTCATGATCAGCGCCATTAGACTAAACTGTGCCCAGTCCCTGGAGTTAATGTTTAGACGCTTCATGCCTGCTGAGATATATGCAGAGAGCAGTGGGGCTGCAGGGCTGAAGGTCAGACACGCATATGGTGTTTGATCTTTCCCAGCCAACGGGGAACCAAATAACATGGATTTAAGGGCCAGGGGTGGAGAGTTGGGTGCAGGGGGTGGGGGTTACGTAAAAGAGACACAGTCACCTCAGGAGAAGTGGGTCACCGGTGGAGAGACAGAGGAAGGTACTGTAGAAGGAGCATGGCAGGACAGATGAGACGATGTATCCAAGCGATTGGGATTTTCCTCTGTGTGTGTGTGTGTGTGTGTGTGTAGAGCATTTTCCATTCACTTTCACAAGTGCTGTTGCCAAGCAGCGGGGTAATTAAGTCACCTTTATTGTTAGAAACAAAGTATAATCTAGGTAAACACACACACTTCACTGTTTACAGTGCTGGAGTTCCTGCCAGAGCGTATGACAATTTATGTTTTTTTTTTAAATAACAGTGACTGATCATGAGTTAGAGCAAGGTTTTCTTAGAAAAATACACCAAAAAGTCATAAAAATCCTGGAAAGACAATAGTCTGCAACCTGATCCAACAAATATGATATTTTTATTTTTAAAACGTTATAAAACAAAAAAAGATAATAAGACACCAGGCTAAATTAGACAGGGCTTATACTTAGTCTAGATGGAATTATGCCTTTTTACTCTGACTTTTGTAAATCTCTCTTCAACATGTGCTTCTAATTTTTTCACTGAAAATTATGACCTTTGACAACATTTTTGCAAGGAGCTGCCCATTCTAATGACAGTGGAAGTCTTTCTTTAGCCCCGAAAAAGAAGCAACAGAGGAAAATCCAGGCATCACCAAAAGACATTACTCAGTGGAAAACCACGTGACTGTCTGCACCGACTGAATCACGCTTGCGGTGGCTGACGGTGAATCAGCACGGACCGCGGACCTCTTCCTCGGGACACCTTTGCTCAGACGTCTCACCAGTTAATCACTGCGCTAATGTAAAAACAAGTGACAGATTGACAGACCCGGGACCAAAGTGGACGTCGACACTGACACCCTGACGAGGCGACGGTGACGAGATGACAACTCCAGGATGCCAGGAAGCCGCGGAAGAACAAAACGGCCGACGTGACAGAAACGAAAATAGGTCACAGAAAAATTGTACAGAGATATTCATAGATCAGAGCCAAGGTTAGGAGAAGGAATCGTTGACCGATCACGTCTCTATTCATGTGGCCTACCCTGTTGCGCGTTAACCTCATTTTGCGAACCGATCTGGTCGTCGGCCCCACGCTGGGCTTCATTATTGGGCCTTTAACCAGAATTAGATGCACGATCAGCAGCAGCTACAGTGGCAGTGGGAACGTGGATCAAATATCTGCTGGAAAACTGACATGCTTCGAATAGTGTGACTCTCACCCCCGCATGCAGACGCACACATGAATACACGCAGACACACTTGCCAGAGAACTCCACCTGCTCCTACCAGTCCTTTCCAAGCATTTTTCCCCGAGCCAATACCGAGCGGATCCTGCTGATGTGTTGGATCTGCTCGGCTCCAACCAGTGAAGGAGAAGACTGGGTTTTGTTCCACTGCCCAGAAGAGGCTTGTGATGAGGAAACCTCAGGCGAGGAATTGGGTGGAACAGAGAAATACAGTGAGGGAATGGATTGACCGCATGCTCACACACACTCGTACGCATTTCTATTGTTGGAGGGACATTCCTGGATATAATGCATTCCCTGGCTTTTTTCCCAGACCTTTTGGGTTCAATGTGTAGGTGAAGGTATTTTGATTTTTCCTTTTGAATTTATGATGGCACACACACACACACAATGTAAGTTACACTGTATGTGCTATAGGCTCTGCTGAAATACAATAAATTAAAAGGTATTATTAATAAGGCTATAAAATTGAATGACATTTTAATGAAGAACAAGCTAAAGCTAAGAAAAAAACAGTTTTTATGACGTCAAGATAAGGAATTCCCAAGTTCTAATTGTCCAAAAAGGACCTGCCGTATCTGTCCCGCTCGGAGACAGATGTAGAGAATATGCACAGTGAGGTCGATGTGGTGACAGTATCCCTGTGGGATCCAGGAAATACACGAGGAGACGAGGGAGAGAAAGCCAAGCAGAGGGATAAAGATGAAACATGGTGCAGCGTCTTTGACGTTGTCCATGGTGTCTGTGTGTGTGTGTGTGTGTGTGTGCAGAGTCACGGGAGACGGACACGAAGGGAAGGAATGAGATCATGACAAGTTGTGTGTGGTCGATGAGGACAGGATGAGTGAGAGAGAACAGAGAGAAAGAGACCCACAGAGACAGATGGAGGAGAGAGAATCCGAAAGTCGCTTTTAAAAATTTAATGCAGTCTTTTTTTTCATTTCTTTTATCCTTTTGTTGAGAAGAGACGTTTGATTTGACACATTAAACGAGGGAAAAAAATCATTAACAGAACTGAGGAGGAGAAGCAGAGAGAGGAGCAGAGAGAGAGAGAAAGTGAATGTTCGCTCCAGCCTGACTTTGACCCACTCTGGCTGCCAGTGAGGAGGCATCTGACAGCCTGGCCTGTTGCCATGCGAACTCGACAACGTGCAGGCTGCCTCGTACACAGCAGCGTGGCGGAAACCGAGTTCCCAAGCACAACAGCAGCCACTGCTGGTTAAACCTCAGACATCCATTCATAAAAAAAAAAAAAACTGCGACCACAGAAGTTGAGTCATAAATTTACTGTTATGGGCATCAAAGCCTGCGGAGGTGAACGTGACCCATTGGGGGAAAAACCACTGGCACTGCTGACATATAAGTTTAACTGTTGATAAAATAATGCATATCCTGTACAATTCTGTTTTGCCCCCATCTCTTCCTCTGGTCGTACGTCTTATTAATGCACCGGTTTATATGTGACTGGTCTGAGTCCAGCTGAAACAACAGCAGCTGCTCCATGTACAGCCAGCGGGGCGTCCTCTGCCGCCACGGCGTACGGGACGGGACGAGAGTCGAGTGTCAAATCTAAGTCGGTTTAACACCGCAGTACATTCACATTAAAGAGTGAATCCGCAACAAGCTAACCGTCTCTTCCTAAATGGGTCACAGAGTTCATAAAGGGAAAACCAAAACCGTGGACACACACAGAGGTGTATTGGTCTTTGGCTAATGCATGAGTGCGTAAAAGTAGAAGGGAAAAGACGTCAAACTTGGTCTTGTTACACACAACTCCCTATTATGCAGTACCTTGTCGACTTTTCATGTTTGCAGGAAATAAGTCTGGAAAATCCAATATGTACTTTTAGGATTTCCAGCTAAAACTGACTCAAACCTGTCTCTTTATCGGGGGTTGCCACAGCGAGTCAACATATTCCATCTCCCCCCGTCCTCTGTATATTCTACTCTGACTCCAACTCCAACTCTCACTGCATCCATCAATCTCCTCTTTGTCTCCTACCTGTTAGCTCCATCATTAGGATCATTCTTCTACCTATATATCCACTGTCCCTCCTCTGAACATGTCCAAACCATCTCAATCTAGCTTTCTCTCCAAATCTCCCTGTCTGTGTTGTCCCTCTCATGACCTCATTACTGATTCTGTCCATCCTTGTCTCGCCTAAGGAGAACCTCAGCATCTTTAATTTCCTCCACCTCTAGCTCTGCCTCCTGTCTTCTGTCTATTCCTAGTGTCTCTGGTGGCTGGTCACACAACTGTCCAGTAAACCTTTCCCTTCACCTTAGTTGACTCTTTTCTACAACAGATCACTCCTGACTCTCGAGTTGTTCCATCCTGCCTGTCCTCTATTTGTCTCTACTCTTCCACAGTCTCCTCTGCTCTGAACAGTTGATCTGAAGTATCTAAACTCCTGCTCCTTCACATCTGATCACACCCAGACACTATTTTCAGTCTGTGCAGCTCGTCTACATAAAATATGACAGTAAAAAAAGAAATTCATGCTATCAAATAATCACCACTTACATCCCACATCTTCCTGAGTGGTTTTGCTAACCATGTCCATCCCTTTATGACCACAACATTCCCGTACGCCATCCTCTGGTGGCAACATCCAGTAAAACGATGTGCCATGTCACAAAGCTACTATTATGTGTCATTGTTTTTTTTGTTTGTTTTTTTTTTTTTGGACCA
>JAFBJS010005814.1:39866-118435 GCA_016785265.1 Paraplagusia blochii | reverse complement strand
TTGATCTCCGTTAAATATTGACTTAAGATAATTATCTTTTTGACATCCAGACTCTAGTGTTTTAGTAATGGAAATGCATTTGTTTAGTTTAGTTTCTTTTATGATGTGTCTACCCTCGTTTCATTTCACAGGAATTGTGTTGCATCAGTGTTTAATAGCTGACTCAACCCCCCCCCTCCCCTCTTTTTTTTATCTTTGTCAAATTTGGAGCCAAGGGAGCATCTCCACCCTCACTGTGTTGGGAAGTGGGTGGGGTCTCCCATGAGATTAGATTTTCCTGCGTAAAATCTGAAAATGATTCATAAAAATGTTATCTGGAGAAGCTGCCAGCTGTTAGGAAATTAAGTACATTTTTATTGCTTATTTAGTGACTCAGAAAGGCAGAAAAGACTTTCAAGTTCAGTAGATTTAGTTTATCTTTAGGTTTTGGGTGTCAAACATACAGTCTGTGGACCAAAAACTGGCTCCCTTGTGTGTTCAGTTTGATGAAATTTGAAAGGAAAGAAAATTCCCAAACATTATTATCAATGTGTGTATTTTTTTGTGATATTCTTCTTATCCTTTTGGCTTGTCCTTCATTGTGGGGTTACTACAGCGAATCAACGTTTTCCATCTCCCCCTTTCCTCTGTATCTTCCATCTAACTCCAACTACCTCCATGACCTCCCTCAGGAGCATCCATAAATCTCCTATTTGGCCTTCCTTTTAGTCTCCTACCTGGAAACTCTGTCTCAGCATTTTTCTAGATTTTGCTTTCTAATATACTTTTACTTTCTTGCATAAAAATGGGGGAAACAAACACTTATTAACTACTCTAAAGTAGTTATGTCAGTTTTTCTGGCCCAGCCTAATGGAAACTAATCAAATTGTATATGGCAGTTGAACCACTCCTTCTCCTCTCCAATTCCAAGTCTGAAGATAACGCTAGATTCTAATAATGCCCCATAGTAAAAAATATTCAGCCTGGATATTCCCATGTGCTATATATTTTGCGATACATTTAAATTGCTATTGAATTCTCTTAACAACTGCCCTCTCCTGTTTTTATAGAATAAAGGGTCAATCTTCCAGGTAAACACTCACTTCATGCTTGCATTGGTGCCATGCTAATGTCCGTCCCATCGATTCAGCCGCATTTATATTGGACAAGGACAGTAAAGTGTGCAGGATTAGAAGGAGAGTGAGGATTTTTTTTTCTTTTTTACGAGCTATATCAAAAATGCAGCAGCCATAAAGTGGCGTTATTACTGTTGCCACCAATTAAACCAGGTAGTAAAAAAAAGTAACAAATACAAACCACATCTATAAACAGGTATGACGAATGCAGGGCTAACAATCGGTGGTGTACATTCCCGTCTGAATTACTACAGCCTCTCTAAGTCCCACAGCGGCCGCTCGAAGGTGTGTGGTGTCACTAGTGTCGGCACAGTGTTGGTAAGGCAGGCTACAAAATTGTGCTCCAGGGACAACGGCGCTGCCCGTTATCACGTCAACGTGCCTGAAGATTATTAGCGACATGATAAGCCTGTAATTACCGTGGTGACACTGATGCATGACAGTGTGTGTGTTTGTAAACCAGATATTCATGTTAGGGCACTGTTGTGGTAGAGCTGGTGAAGCTAGCAGGCTGCAGAAGGTGTCATAAACCACGGGACGTGAAGCGCCATCTGTCTTTTACACTTACACACACACACACACACATGCACAGATAGCATGTACAGGCAGGAGGAGACATTAATCTCCAGGGTTGGAGGAGCTCACAGGAACAGACAGAAAACCTGACAAACAAAAAACACCTCCACCTGAATGGAGGCTGATCAGCAGGACTTAAAACCAGATATTTCACAACACTCTTATGATCATCACAGAGCTCCGATGTATGACACAACACACAGACCAGTGTTTTATTTGCAGTTCCTCAGCCGTAGCGTGGGTTGTTTGTCCCTCACTCAGTGTTCTCCACAAACATTCGCGTAATGTCCAAAGATCTCCTGTCTGAGGCCCATCATGTGCTGCTGCCTTTTGGAATGAATCTGAGCTTTCCACAACACCATTTATCACACAACCCATCTTGGGTTTTGCTTAAAAAAAACATTAGTTATTTGATTTTATAAAATTGCTAAGATCAGATCAAAAAGCAAAATCATGCATAGCCAATATTTTGCATCTCGCTGCCAGAAAGAGTGAATATACTTCTTTAGTGTCTGGAGCATGAGAAAACTGATTAAATAATAATAAATAATTCATTTCCACATACACCACACAGGCTGCTTTCATGAATTATTTACTTCGCCTTATAGCAAATTCCAATACATATCCTGGATTAGACAAGTGTCCCCTTTGAAAGAGCCGCATTTATTTATTTTATCAAACTGGAGCACATTTCCACTCCAAATTACAAGTACAGCGGCTGGGTGTCGTGACATGGTGGAATTATTTGAGCAGAGGTGTGGTTTTGTCGGTTTGAAGCTGGTTCACAGGAGAAATGATGGTGGAGTGGGTGGAGACGAGTGACAGGCATGGTGTGTGACGGAAGGATAGCTGCTAGAGTTCAGGGAGAGCTTTAAAAGATGGTATTGAGTGAATGATTGAAGGAAGTAGGGGGTATTAGTAAAAAAGAAAAAACAAGAGGCTGAGCTCAGTATGCTGAGATTTTCCATCAGAAGTGGCCAGGATAGATGGGATTAGAAGGGAACGATAAAAAAACAAAAATATTTTTCTACAGTCTGCTAAACAATATAACAAAATGCTATTTTTACTAGAAGCATTTTGGAGGCAGCATCGTATTTCCCAAGACTCAAAAGAATTATATTTGGATTTTATAGTTGGCTTATGTACTGTTATCACTGTTGTATTGTGGTTTGACTGTTTACCCTGAATGCATTCTGGATCTTTCATATTTAAAATATATTCTTGTGTGATAAATTAAAGGATTTTACAGCCTTAAGAACAGTAAAATAAAGTAAAAAATAAAGTAGATCTTAAAAAAATGAATAAAAATTAAGAACTACCAAATATACAGGGTATATCAAGAAATCTCTAAATACAATCAAGACCTGCAAGACCTACAGACCTGCAAATACCCCTAAAGGGAGAATGCATCTATCATGGGTGGTCTTTGAAACCTAAGCCCCGGTATAGTATTTGCATTGTATTTTTTTTTTGTACTTTTGAATCCAAGTTCCTTGGTTTATTACGCCCCACTTCTCTGTTTCACCATAATATATAACTAAATACTAAACTAATAAAACAGCACTGCGAGGGGTCTGGGCATATATTCAGTGTGACTTATAAGATGCAGCACCAGTGTTCTACCCCTACATAATTATTGTCTGTGCTGCTCGAGAATTGGGGCAGATGCAAAGTGTGTCAACTCAGTAGGAGACATCTAAGGTTATTATATTTTACTATTACTGAAGTACCACTCAATAATAGTAGCACTCTGCTGAAAAAAAAAATCCAAGCAGAGACATTGTGTCATTGACTTTAACAATGGGACAGGATTTATAAACCGTTCTACTTTCTTTCCATGAAATACTGTAACTGGACCCTACATTTGCATAGCCGTTTTTGGCTGTTGATACAACCCTGGGCAGTTAGAAATGTCTTGCCAATGGGTACATTTGCATGCAGCTGATGTCAAACCTCTGTTTTTTCCCCCCAGGGGCAGATGAAGCGGCCCCTTTTGGCTATTTGGTCAAAAGCCCTTAAATGAAACTTGACTTGTTTAACACAACACTGCAAATGTCTATCACCTGGGTACAGAGCTATGACTTGAGGGCCAAGTGATTTCGTTTGACAAGAAAAGAAATGCTTTGACTTTCACAGAAAAAAAAAAGCTTCATCCCCTGGCATGCAGTTTTTGGCTCACTCCATTTGTAGACCTTGTTGTCCTTGTACGGACATTTCACCTGCTGATGCAGCCCAGCAGTCGAGTTGCTGAATTTATCGTAGCACATGTGTTGAAGTTTATTATATTCTGTCCACCGGATTATGTCATAAAACTTGATAAAGCAGTTGGCGGATGTACCTTGGTGTAATGACTCCGATCAAATCTGGTGCGGCAGAAGTTTGCAAAGGAATAATAATAAAAAAAAACTCACACCATTAAATCGTTTGTTTACGTTCTGAAAAGTGTTCAGTTTTGACCTGCCTGTACGCTAAACCAGAAACACAACAGTCTCATAATTGAAACCCTTATTGAATCTGTCTGTAGAGACATTTCAACAGCTGTCTCAGGTGCCTCAGCAAATCCTCTTTATGACATTTCTTCTGTTAATCTCCAGCAAGACTCAAAATACACAAGTGTTAGGTCAGTGAGTGCATAAGGAGAAGGGTGGCCACAGTTTGACAGGGGAGATATGGTTGTCAGTGACATAATTAGAAAGGGTTCACCCAGAGTTCCCCTGTCTACGGCACTGAGAGCCTTTCAAGCTTATTCCAGTTCACAGGATTTTGCAAGCTCATTATCTTTAGCTTATTATCCGCAGCTGAAAAAAAAAGTCTTTTGTCCTTCCTTTTTCAGTTGTGATCATTTTTTTTTTTTTTTGCAGCACTTTGGTAGCGCAGCCTTTTTGCTTGAACTACTTCACGGCCTTCTACAGAAGCAGTGCTCAGGTCTCTTGGGGTTTCAAGCTAGATACCGCTAGTGCCACTACCCTACAATTGCAAGCTGTAAAAAAAAAAAAAAAACAAGTTTTTGGCCACTACTGGAGAGGCCCCAGGCAACTGCCTGGCGTGCCTGTCCTCAAGCTTCACCTCTAAGCTTTTTATCAATACCAAGGAATCTCTTGATGATGTATCAACCAATGGTTTCAAAGACAAACTCTGTGGATCTCAGACCAGACAGAGATTCCAAAAATAGTACCCAAGTCTGTCCTGACCTCAGATTACAACAAGTACACAGGAACAAGTCTCTAAATCAACATATTTAAATTGAATTAAAAAAATAGTTTTAGTCAAAACATAACACAAACAAAGACAAGAAAACACTGTTTCAGTTTCTGGTGAGGTAAACACACCAGCAAGAAACTGTGAAGGGAGATGGGAGGCTTATATAGAGACAGGGTGAAGTCAACAAGACACAGGTGGAGAAGGTTAAGAGATCATCAAGGAAGGAACCAAAGCCAGTTTTAGGTAGAAAAGGATTGAACCATTATAGTTAGAAAAGAATTAAACCATTATAGACGAAGTGATAGCCTTGTCAGAAGTTAACACACCGTCTTTGGAGTCTGATACACTCGATAATTCTTTAGTATTTACAGTAGGAGTTGTGCTACTGTTATGTAGCAAAACTACTTTTCTCGGTAACTAATAATGCAACGCTTTACTTTTACCATTCGGTAACCATTCGGTAAGGGGCTCGTTACTCGGACCACTTACTGTAGTCCAAATGGACGGTTTCTCCCGGCTACGGAAAGAGGACTGTGTGGCAGCGGAGGCTGTCTACTGCCTGTAAGTATGTGTGTGGTAACTCCCACAGTTGACATAGGTTAACGTTTCAGGCTAAGCCAATCAAAAAGAGACGTGGGTGGGTCTTCTCGCCTTATAGGGAAATAATCGTGCACACACACAGACACGCATACGACGCGGTACAGCAGCACATACCCACAAGCAAGACGACGGCAAGTTGATGTTGCAATAAAGATGCCTGTGAAAATGTCTGAACATCTATTTTAGTAACTAGTAAAGTAATAAGTTACTTTTTTAAAGTAACTTGCCTAACACTGGTCATAGTTACCTCCCTGTGTTTCATGGCGTTGCCTTGCAAATGCACCTAACGCTCTGTCACATTTCCAACACTTCAACCTCAACCCCTGCTTCTCCGTGCCTTTCTGATGTGTTTCACTGCTTCACAATTATGTCCAAAATCCCATTTTAGGACTCCATTAGCCATTGTAAAAACCTGATGGCATGAGCGGCAAAGCATTGATTGGCATAGCAGTTCCAATGCGCAGCATCACTGTCGGAAAGAATAAGCCATTACATTAAGCACAGAAATTCCTGTTAGAATCGATAGACACGCTCCCCAAAAATGCACACGGTCAGCTTCTGTGGGCAGCAGTGAAAGGACTAAGTGCTAAGATAATAACCGTTTGATTGGGTTAACAGAGGCATCCCTTCAGAGCCTGCTGCTCAGCCTCCCTGTAATAATGCTGATGTTTTTTTTTTTTCATGTCCAAATTACAGATCTGGAGGTTTTGGTGAGAACGGGCATCATTGTAACACACTGGGAGGGGTGACGGGGGCGATAAATAAGGCCATTATTGGTGCCCTTGTCAGGCACGGCCAGTGTTTGGGTTTTAAATAGAAAAGACCATTAGTGGGCTCAGATGACTCACACATTAGGCAAAACACACAGTGCTCATCTGCTACACTAATTCAGTACTGCAAATTTCCGACACCACATCCTGAACCGTGAATTCATCCGACTCACCCAGACCAAAGGGAGGATTAAGGGTAAGGCAGACACGGCCTTGGTTTTTTTTTTATTATTATTTTTGGAAACTGCTGCTCACATTTGTCCTCGGGACAGGACAGGGCAGGACAGGACAGGACCGTTGTATTGTGTTATTGTGTCACGTTGCGTCGCGCAGTGTTGTGACAGCAGCCGCTTTTTGTGCGAGTGCCAGTAAATTCACAACACCAACCAGACAGCGCTGCTGCAGGAGCAACTGCTGGGGTAAATGATGTCAAGGAGGAGCTGCAAATTACCCTGGCTGGAAAACAGGAGGTCTCACTCTCACTCTCTTTCCTTCTCTCGCTCTCTGTTGGTTCTGACTGTTTTATTTTAAAAATAAAGCTTGTCAGCACTTCTGCCGCAGTGTGCTGACAAGACTGACATAATAGAGCATCTCTGCGCCTCCTCCCCGTCAGACAGTTATGATGGCCAGGAGACCCATTTGCATTTCACCCCAGCCCTACATACAGTACATCTTAGCAACGGTCCATGAGGGCAGTGACAACTGGGAGCAAAGAAACCCCATCGCTGCAGAGAGAGACTATTTTGAAACTTGTTCCTAATTTAGGTCATCCCAGAAGTGTTCAACAGCAGCTTTAGCCAAACAACAAGACAACCGTCTTTTTTCACTTTTGGTCCTCAAAGAGAATAAAACAGAAACCACTGAGGCCACCAAGGCATTTTTCAAACTGTGTTGCATATCACTGCAACACTTGGCTAAGTGTTCAGACTAATTCACTGAAAGGATCCTGTTAAGTCCTGCCCATTTGTACACTCTGTACTTTAGGCAATTGTGAAAGGACATTTTTCACGGGGCATCTGGAAGGGTTTTTGAAATAAAAGAAAAAAATGATTGGGACACTTTGCGAAATGTCAGTTTTCTGATATTAATGCCCAACCAGTATTGTGTTGATTTTAGTGAAGTATAAAGAAAGTGTAAAGAAAAGAAAGCTTCTTTTGCATAACGTAGGATTCGAGGCTTCAGCTGTGTGACTCATATATATATATATATATATATATATATATATATATACAGTATATTTATATATATGTATATACAGTATATTTATATATGTATATACAGTATATTTATATATATACACATACATATATAGTCTTTAGTATATATACTGTCTCTAGATAAATATATATATATATATATATATAGACAGTGAACAGTGCTGTACTCATAGTCCTATATACAGCCTCTGCATAGACATGTCTATATACATATAAAATGTATCTCTATATAAACATATTTACAAGTATAGGCTCTTTATAAATTTTGCCTATATACATGTATAGACCGTGAAGACAGTCTCTCTCTGTCTTTCTATATATGTATGTGTGTGTTGCTATACGTATATACTGTCTCTCTATACATGTATACATAAACATAGTATATAAATATATATGCATTTATATACAATTTATAGATGTATACACATATTCAGTTTATCCTCACCTGCTTTTATCTATCTGTCTATCTATCTATCTATATATAATATATGTATATATTCTATATATGGTCCTTGTCTATATACTGTATATATGATCTGTGAACACTGTAGCCTTCTGCTGTCCTCGTTATCATCCAACCAATGACAGTGTAATCAAATCTTGGCCTCTATATCTACAGTTACCCCTGTTATAACACCCCCGCCTTTGGCAGGGCCCCAAAGAACACACACTGTTTTTTACTATAAGTGGAATTCAGTCACACTCGTACACACACTGTTGCAATTAGACCAAATGAAAGAGACTTAAAAGAGTATTAAAACAGCGATACATAATCATAAATAGTCACTTTGAGGAGGAGGAACGTTCCGTTCTGTGTTTTCCAATCTAATATTACCAGATATCAGGCCAATGATACTGTTATTGATTGACCCTAAATTTGGAGGTGAAGGCTCTTATCTTGACGAGTGTGTAAGTGGACTGGAACTGTTGAAGTGGTAATTCAATCCTGTGTAACAGAAACTTTTTTTTCTTTTTTTGCCCTTGGGAAATATGTTCAGAGAAGATTTTGGATTATTTCCTGAGCAGATTCTAGTTTGTACCTTAAAGCTCCTTTTTTGTCAGCTATTTATAGTACATTTTTGACTAATTTCAGGCTACAAGTTGTTACTTGTTGGTACTTTTATATAAAAAATGAATCAGAAATTATTTGTGAACATATTTTGAAACATTTGGTACATTTCTCTATTGAACTTATGGACATTCACGTTTACCTTCAGCAGATGCTTTTATCCAAAGCAATTTACAGAAGAAGTTTGTAGTTCCTCAAGGTATTGAACCCCAAATTTGAGATTGTTTAAATGTACGGATCAAGGATTCGCAGTTTTGCGAGGTAAAAGAAATATGAAAAAATTACGAAATTAAGAAAATCTTAAAAGTGTATAGTTTTTTTTTTCTATTAGCTCTTTATCTTTGATTTTATCAAGTCATGAAATTAAATGTCAATTGTAAAAACTCGAAAGCCCCTCGGCCATGACCTTCAGTGAGCGTGAGACATTGAGACGTCTCTTTTATTACAATATCCCTGTCTTTTAATATATTACCTGGCGAGTTTCCAGCGATGTTGGGAAATTTTACATAGTTGCAGTGCACATCCTGAAATCGGTGTCTCATCCTCACTTAAAATTCCGATCACGTCTTTTGTTTTCCAGCAGAGCGGATCTCATCTTGTCAATGTGTGCCCCCGGTGGGTGTGAAACACAAGCCTGTGCAGGTCTACTTTACCCACAGATACCTGAATCTTGGTTTATTTTGGAAGCACAGTGTCTGTTTTTTTTTTTTTTTTGGATGCACTTGAGGGCCAATGTGAAGAACACTTTCAGTAGTGTCATTCTAACCAGCAGAGGCAGCGTTTATTGCTGTTAATTATGGCAGAACCTTTGCATGAAGTCACACGTTCACTGTAATTTTCTCGATCATTAATCGGCTGTATTCTCATCCTCTCCTTTCTTCACCTCACCCTTCCTCCCCTCTTAACCAATCAGGAAGCCTCGTCCCGTCTCCCAGCTCGTCTCACAGCAGCAGGTAACGCAGCAGTTTGTGTTACCGTCCCAGCCCAAGAAGGAGAAGAAGGAGCGGGTGGAGAGGGAGAAGAATGACAGAGAGCCAGCGCTCAAGAAGAACAGTCATAAAAAGATGAGGTAAGCACGCAGACACCGTCTCAGTAGAATCAGCAGAAATTTGATCTAAACATTTTTACACATCACAATCTCTTTCTCGCCGTCTGTAGGCCGAGGTTAAAAAATATTGACCGAAGCAGTGCCCAGCATCTGGAGGTGACAGTTGGGGACCTGACGGTCATCATAACAGACTTTAAGGAGAAGGTCAAGCCCTCGTCCACCTCGGCCACGTCCTCCAGCGCCACGTCGTCGGTGGTTGACCACCACAGCCAGAATGGCTCCAGCTCAGAGAACACAGAGAAGGGGCTTTCCAACTCCTCCTCACCCAGAGGAGAGGGCAGCTCGGTCAACGGAGAGTCCCACTGAGTCACCCCTTCAGCATCCACCTCCGCCCCCAGTCACAGTGTATCATCCTCCAGTCACTGGAAAGGAATTTGTCTTTTCTTTTGAGATGCTCACAACTTTATTTTTGGTTTTACTTTCTGCGGACATTGGGACAGAGACTCGAGGTGCTAGACCACCAGGTTGGAGCAGGTTGAACCATTTGACAGACTCTTCTCCTTAAGAAAGCAATATAAAACAAACCCAAGCTTCACTGTTGTTCGAGCTGCAGTCGTCTTCATCACAGACATGTTGGAACCGGGTGCAGCCTTTCTCATTCCCATTTCCTTCAGGTCAAGTTTTCATCTCTTTATTTCCCAAAGTGACACAGCCCCTGCGCTATTGGTGTTGCTTCAGCGATTGACAGAGTGACCTTTTCTTCTCACCCATGTGGAATGTTCAGCCTCTGTCTGGGTTCTTTGCCTCCCTGTTATTAACCTGAATCACCCACCGTAACACACAGTGTCTTTTCACTAAAGCTTCGCTCCGACAGCGAACCGTCACTCACTGATCTCCAAATGCCGGCTCTTACTGAAAAGCCTCAGCTGAGAGCGACTGTCTGACAAGAGTTGCAGCAGGTCTCCTGACGCCATGGGGTTGATTTCCATCCCGTCTGCAGCAGCAGCTTCAGCTTCTCCCTCTCTGTAAAAACGCAACCTGGCAAAAAAGTCTGGGATGTGATTTTTTTTTCTTTTTTTTCAATGTATTTTGATATTTGTAACGCAACTTTTTTTTTCTTTTTCTAGATGCCAGTCATTGTCTTAACAATTGGTACAAATTTGCTGAGCAGAATGTTAATCACTTCTTATTGTGGATAATTATAACGGCATTGGCATTGTGCCCTGAAGCTCTACGCTTTTTACATCATAAGACATGTATTCGCTCACTCATTCGGTAAAGCTTAAGACTAAGTCTGAGGTTTTTTTTCTGCTCTGTATTAACTGGCGACAATTTATTAGCTACGTTTATTGATATCTTTAAAACTCAGGGCAATGTCATAACTCCCATAATAATTAATGCTCCCAGGCTGAAATGTCAAGGTTTAGTTTCCTTGGATTTGCGTAAAACCAGTATAATTTGGTTCGTCGTGAAAAGTCAAACGGAATTTTTGTAAGAAAATATTGCTGAAATTGTTGACGAAATGATGCACAGTTGGGGTTCTTGTGGATCTGGCTGGCAAACTGAGGCCTATTCAACAATTATGAGAAACTAATAACCGTTCCATGATGCACAGTGTTGGTGTGGGATTACATAACCGCCCACTGGCAGAGACAGGTCTCCCACAGAAGTCTTTTCAGGCGAGTTATTTTGAGACAAACGCTGTCTGTTCACAGTTTAATGCACAACCGAAGAATAGAAGGGCAGTTTTTGGTTCTTGGTTCAGATCCTGGACTTGCTGACCTGGAACTTGTATTGAAAGTGCAGCACCCAGATGGCTACCATGTGTAACAGAGGTCATTGGACGATGGTTGAAACATGAAGTCCACAGTAATAAAAGGTCCTTTCTTGCTTTTTAATTCTCAGAGAACATTCACTGGTCATGGCTCCTTTAAGTAACAGATGGCCATTTAGTGGTTTGATAGTGATCCAATCTTTAGACAAAAAGGTCTTCAAGATTGGGTCTGCGATCTCTTGAGTGTCCGCTAAGGTAATGCAGGCAGTCTGTAAAATTTTTGGTTGAGCAGTGCATTATTTTTATTTACTTGTTTTTTCATCTTCCTAATACAAAGTACACTAATTTTGGGAAGCACCCAAATGCAGAAAGTACTGATGAAAAAGTTGTACTTTTATATTTTCACACTGCAAACAAGACTTGAAAAGACAAGCAATTTCACCATGACAGAGATAGTCCCAATTTGGTTCTTTTTTAGGGAATAAAACAGGAAAAAAAAGCACTTTCTCTGAACAAAACGATCAACATCTAGATAGAGTTGTAAATTCTTACCAATGGATGTCAAAACAAAATCAAAGTCTTTAGCCTAACCAGGAACAACTGTCTGTGACGTTATGTTTGACAAGACATTAAACAGATTTTTTTCTTTTTTTTTACACTGAAGCTGAAATAATGATAACCCCCATTGTTAACACTGCCCAGGAGTTTCATCCCGTTTGTTTGCACTTACAGTATGTACTTGTCCAGCGAGAGCTATCATAACCCATGGATGAAACCACTCACTTTCAGCCAAGTAAAACCATTCACAACAAGTTCATCTCCTCTTCTGCTGGACTTGTGTCCAACATCAAGTCAAGATTTAACGTTTGTTTCTGCCGCCATTTGTGTCGTTACAATTTTGGAAGCTGCCAATGACACTGGTCTCCACCCTTTAACCTCCGCTGCACCTGCTTAGTTTCCCAGTGGATAAAACAAAGCAGAATCCTGCTGTTCTGCCGCCGTAGAAGACTCGGCTCGACCCAGCAGGACGCCGGTGCAAATGAAAAGGACTCTTTGAGCTCTGGACATGTTTAGATAGACGCTGTGAAAAAGGAGCGCGCAGCAGCAAGAATGGACTTGGGACTGTTTTGATGTCTGCAGTTCTTTAATAAGAGTACTCTTAACTCTGGGGCAGATCATCTATAGATACACTAAACTCTCCGCTAACTTATAAACCCTGTAGAACAACCACACAGATAAATGGATATTTCTACGATATTGTACTACACTGTCTTGCTGTGGCTATTTTTTTTTTCTTCCTCTCCATCATTTCAGTGTTATTGTCAATAATTTCTGACTTTCTGAAAAATTTAGCACACGCTCTGAGTAATGTCATGGCATGATAATACCGAGGTCTCAGTATATTAGGGACGCGTTACGTCTCTTAGTTTGTTAGTATTGTTTAATGTGTCACAGATGTAACCCGCTCTAAACCCCCGCCTCACGACACTAGCTGGGACTGGTGTGTGGGCTCATGGGAAATTATTTAGATGAACATTTTTTTTTGTTATTTGGTTGTCACAGAAATGAGAGACACCGTGTTTGTGTCATGGATTGATGTTTCTGATTTGTCTTTGGTTTAATTTGTTTGGGTTTTTTTTTTTGCTTTGCTATGCTCAATGTGTGAACCTGTTTAACACATGTCCAAATAAGAAAATAACACACAAACAAAGAATCTGTCCTTTCTTATGCATGTTATCGCATTCGTTTCTGTCATTTTCATAAGACATCAACATTTTGTTGGAAAACAGCCATTGTATCATATTAAAAGAATCAATATTTGATACAGATTACATTGTAGAAAATTCAGTTGATCATGTTGTCAAGTTCTGCAATTCCCAACCACTTTTTATACGTTTGTACACAGACCATAGTCGTATTACATAAGCCTGTAAAATTAGACTTCAGCTATTTTTACTTTTTGGCCAATATATTTGCCTTTCCCCTCAAAATCATTACTGTTTTTACAAGTTTATTCTTTTTACCCCCAGGGATGTCTGATAGTCACATTGGACTACAGCTGATTTTGCTGATATTGTCAAAATATTTCCGATTTTGATGGTTACCAATGCATATATAAGCAGCCGTTTGCCCACAAAACTGTAAACTGTAAACGTTTCAGTGGCCCCCACCCTATCAGTGCACACAGGAAAAAAAAATCAGTTTTTTTGGTCTTGGCCCCCTAGTGGCTGGGACCTTAAGCAACTGCCTGGCCTCAAGGGCAGAACCCAAGTCTGTGCAAAAAGAGCTAATCAGGCAAAATACACTCAATCGTTGTGTTTTATTTTTTGGGGGGGATGAAAACTCAATAACAATATGACATAATTATGCTAATATCGTTGATAGTATCAGTAAACTAACATTATCGCACATTGCTATTTATTGCAGTTGTCCATTCTTTGTCTGTAATGATGCCAATTTGCCCTCTAGTGGCAACATTATAACGTGAGAACAAATATAACTACCATTCTCCTGAAATATTATCCTATTTGAACGGCTTTTCCCATTTCTGTTTGTTATTCTTCAAATAAATGCTGTTTAGTTCAACTAACCCTCCATAAGGATCATTCAGACCAGGCTCTGTGAACATTGGTGTGGGCTATAGAAGAACTTGAACTTGACCCTGTGCTAAAGAGGGTGCCAGATGTTGCAAGGAACCAAAACCTGGAGACAGTGTTAGACTAGCATTGTATTCAATTCAATTGCTTCAGTTATGAACATAACATATGGTCTAACTGACTTGATGGTGAGTCTTATCATTAGTCACTAACCCAGTTTTCCCACACTTGATGAAAATGCTGTTGACCTTCGTCTGTTTGTCCAATATACACTCTGAAATAAAGAACACCACAACTACTCAAAAAGGCAGCCTGAATGGCTCTTTTCAGAGGAGGAATCAATTCAACCTTGTTTCCTCAGACAGACACAGAGAGGTTGGAGGGGGTCGCACTCTGCTTATCTCTCCCACCCTTCCCCCAGGCGAGGGGTCTCGACCTCCTGCCACTGCATGGAGGCATCAAGTGATGTCTCAAGAACAAATGGTAAGTGCCGGAAGTTGATCCCCGCCTTCAATGTAAAAGCACGAAAACGCCGTGGTACTCATACGTGACAATAGACATTTGTTTTTGTTAGGTTTATTGAGACAAATTCATCGTTCAATTCTAAGGACTTCAGGGTAACGTAAGGTACTGCCTCAACTAATACATTTTAATTCTAATGTGAGAACGTTGTTATTGCCCCGGAACACAGTGAATTATTACTATTTTTTTTATATTTTTCCATGGTATCTATACTAAGGAGTTAAACATGTGACAAATATATCATGTTTTATTAGATAAAATACTGGATATTATTTATATTAGTTAAAAATACAGAAAAAGCGGTTGAACAAGCATTCCCTGTGATATTTTAAAATATAATTTGTTGCACAGCCACTGTACGGGAACGTCTAAAATTTGTCAAAAAAATATGACAAACAGAAATGACCGTGTAGGGTCATTATATATCCGGCAGAGGGTGCCGTAGTTCCACACCGATGTGTAACGGACGTTTATTTTCTAAACCCTAACCGGAAGTTTGCCTCCACTGCCCCCGTGTGATCTCACGGTTGTAACTAATCCGTGGTTTCTGTGTCATGACTGGAGAAGCATCGAGTTGTGTTTTTAAACTCCAAAATGCGGCGGTACAGTCGTGCACTGCTGCTGTGCACGGTGTTTGCCGTGTGTTCCGGTCTGTACGTTTACAATAAGCTGCTGTACTCGGACGTTTCCCTGGTCGGGAACAACGGACCGAGGAGAACGAGCGGAGCTGCCGGAGAAAGACGAGGGGCCGCGAAGAACAGTGGGCCCCGAAACATACACTGGTACAACAGGTATGTTAAGACCCGAACTACTTTACCTGGAATTGTTTAACAGACACAATAAGGTACATTTCATACAAAGAAAACGTGCAATACATGTATTAATGTGCCGTGTCGAGGAGCAGTCATGTGAAGGAATGTGACGCCGCTTGGCTGATGTCTACGTCATCGTGTTGTTACTTCGAGATGGTTAACAACACCGTACTGTTTTCACTCGCAAAAATTCGAGTGCGCTTTTATTCATAGTCATACAGTTATATGTGTTACATAAAGTGAAACATAATGAACAGGTAAAATGTCTGTGTCAATAATGAAAAATGATCGAAATCATCTTTAGTGCCAAATAAATCGTATATATGTATTAACTATCCCAAGTATATGCCAAAGCGAGGGGCGTGGCCAGTGGTCAGGTATATTCATCAATATTTTATTAAATATTTCTATATTTTCTTGCTACAGTAGGAGAAGGGTATGGTCAGAACAATAGGTTGTGTGTGTAAGGATGTCCGATATTACCCTAATATATACGTTTCCCGATATTGTCCAAACAATTTGTTCACGATTCCTATATCAACCAATACCGATGTTATTCAGACACATTATGCAATAGCATAACACAACAATATTGTCCAGCACTCTCTCTGTTTGTAAAACCCTATTCTCTATCTATCTATCTATCTATCTATCTATCTATCTATCCATCCATCCACCCACATACCCACCCACCTATCTATCATCCACCCATCCATCCATCCATCCATCCATCCACCCAAACTGCCCAATCACTGACCCGCCTATCCATCCACCCGCCCATCTATCTATCTATCTATCTATTCATCCACCCATCCATCCATCCATGCACCCAAACCACCCACCAATCCATCCATCTACCCACCTATCTATCTACCCTCCTATGTATCTATCCATCTGTCTATCCATCCATCCACCCATAAACCCACCCACCTATCTATCATCCACCCACCATCCATCCATCTATCATCCACCCACCATCCACCCATCCACCCACACACCCGCCTATCCATCCATCCACCCATTACCTACCTATCCATCTATCCACCCATCCACCCACCTACCCACCCACCCACCCACCATCTATCTATCTATCTATCTATCTATCTATCTATCTATCTATCTATCTATCCAGCTATCCACATATAATCATCCGGGTCATATAATCCAAAAATGTTTTTTGAGGCCACCCGGACATAGTAGGTTTCTCGAGGATCTTTTGCGTCTCATCCAAGAGGCTTCTTAGATTCTAACCGACTACAGGGGAGTTCTGGTATTTAACCCCAAAGAGGCTGCATACCTGTGAAAAGAGGTTGCCGCAGAAAAACATGCCAAAGTACAAATCCTTAATGCATGAATATTAATTCACAATTAAGATGAAAACAAAGGCAATTTTTACATTCAAGTCCTCATCAAGGTCTTTCTCCATAATAATCAAATGCATTTTCTTCACATATCTTAACCTTCATTTAGAGGAAATTTAATCAGATGGCGTTGTTAACCTTTCAAAGTACACCGCTCACAGACCTCCTTGACGGAGGTCATTTTTAAACTTTAAAAAACAAAGACATTACATAGGTTAAATTTGACAGACTGGATATAAAAGCATGATGGAGTTTCCTGACTGAATGATGAAAAGTGTCACATTTTTAACACCATAAATCAGTTTTTCTTGTCTCCAACTCAGGTATATCATGCGTCAGCGGGGACAGGTGGAGGCTGGGAAAGGTGGCCTCGTTCAGACTGCGCCCGAATCTCCCATGCACCTGGCTGTAGTGGCCTGCGGTCAAAGGCTGGAGGAGACGGTGACCATGATCAAGTCTGCTGTGCTGTTCAGCATCAAGGAGCTTTATCTTCACATTTTTGCTGAAGACCAACTTCATGCTAGTTTCATGGAGACTGTGAGTAGAAGATATCCTTGTTCCTAACGTTAGTTTTGAATCCTCTGGAGGAAAGTAACGGTGATGGTTCTGTTTCAGTTGGAGTCCTGGCCAGATTTTATTCGCTCCAGGTTCAAGTACACGGTCTACTCCATCAGCTTCCCCAGTGACAATGCAGTGGAGTGGAAGAAACTCTTCAAACCCTGTGCATCTCAAAGACTCTTTTTACCTGTGAGTTCCAGATCCACTAAAAAGAATATGTGTTCAATAGTCCTGCATTGCAATGAAAAGTATAGTGATATAAGTATAATGATAATATAATTCAAAAGTATAATTTGGAAAAATGTAGATCTAAAGATCTAATCTAAATCCCTTCCTCTTTCAGAGTTTCTCATCCCTTAGTGCCCCTCACATTATTGGACTTTTTTTCTCTTGTTTATTTCTCTTGGTTACCAATTTTCTATAACAAAAAGTCAGTTCATATTATAAATATATTTGTTCATATATATCTTTTTAAGTTAGATGGTGGAATTTTAATAAATATTTCATTTAATATTTATTTAATATTATATCTGTGGGCTGGAACTGGTTTGAAAACAGATTAAACTCAGGGCCCCACTGTATAGTTGCATTGTTATAGTATTGTTATAAAGCTCTAACAAAAGTAATCATCCCTGCAGCTGATCCTGAAGGATGTTGACTCTCTGGTGTACGTGGACTCTGACATCCTGTTCCTGCAGCCTGTAGACAGACTCTGGACATTCTTGTCAGAGTTCAATTCCTCTCAGCTGGCTGCCATGGCCCCTGAGCACGAGGAGCCCCGCATTGCCTGGTACAACCGATTTGCTCGCCACCCCTTCTATGGCAGGACGGGTGTCAACTCCGGGGTCATGCTCATGAACATGACCAGAATGAGGAGCATGTTTTTTAAGGTGAGACAAAATAAAAATCTAAAATCAGATTCATATGTTTGGTTTTGGTGTTTTTTGCTGCACCACTTTTAACGGCCACAAGATGGCAGCATTTTCAAAAAATTTCAGCCAACTCGGTTTCACCGTGAATCTTCTAAATATCTCCTCCTTTAATCTCCTCAATATTAGTGTTGATGCAAGAAAATTGTTTTGTGACGTGAAGGCCTGTGATTTTACAGAATGACATGACATCTGTGGGGCTGCGCTGGGAGGAGCTGCTGATGCCTCTGCTCCAGAAATACAAACTCAACATCACCTGGGGCGACCAAGACCTTCTCAATATCATCTTCCACCATAACCCAGGTATGGGTTAGACAGACACGCACAGGAACTTGAAAATGTGTGGAGTCATCAGTTTATTACACCTGCAGTCACTCCTACATTTGTTCAATCCATTCACAGAGACGTTGCTGGAGTTTCCGTGCAAGTGGAACTATCGTCCGGATCACTGCATTTACGGCAGCAACTGTGCTTCGGCGGAGGAAGATGGCATTTACATACTGCATGGAAACAGGGGAGTTTATCACGACCACAAGCAGCCGGCGTTCAGAGCTGTTTATGAGGCCATACGAACGGTAGGTCGCCCTTGGCTAAGTGTTCCACAATGGAACAGGGATTTTGGTGACATTTCTGTAGTTGCTTTTATTTCATCAATTTTTTGTTATGTAGAGATTTAACAATCAGATATTAACTTTAGATATCTAGCCCTACAGATGAGGATTGAATTGAACCAGTACTCCTATTCTGAGGCTGATGTGCTAAACCTTTTTTGCACCACCGGTTATATGTCTCGCACTATTTTCACGTACCGGTTGTTAAGTTGTGGCAGATAAATACCCTATAATAAAATTAAATTTCCAGTGTTCTGAAATATTTTCCTACCTAGAAAATCTTCCTACCCGAATTAACTGTGCATGGACACAACAAGGATTTCTCAAGTGCACACAGCCTATAACTTTCTGCTCGTATCGTTGACTCATCAGTCATTTTGAGTTTATTGTTGTTGTCTCCACTGAGAAAATATTTCCTAATCAAATATAGTTTCATTATTAATGATGGAATCCTAGTCATTCTATTGTTCAGTTCTTTTGTTGATATGGGTGTGGATCAAGTGTTAATAATAGCCTGATGGGACCAAAAGGAAACATTATTAGTCATGAAGTATCTGATTGAATCAATCAAAATACAGTTGGATACAAAACCAATATGACACATTCATTTTGCGTGCTTTAAAATTAATCATCTTTCCACCAAAAAAAACCCCAAAAGCAATAGAATAGGAAACTGTGCCCTGAGAAGATGAACACTAATGGCAGCAATGAAGTGTTAACTTTGTACTTCACCCTTTGGATAAAAAAGCACTTTTTATGCATTTGGAAGTTTGATAATGACTTACACTTTTATCACCATTAAGTCTAAATGAAGACGTTCTACGAAGTAACGAGCGGAGCTACTTAATAGCCACAGATGTCAATTATCTGCAGTATTAAGCTGAGTTTAAAAGTCAGATTTTAGTGCCTTTCTGTATTTACGACCTCAGAAGGCAGTGACCCTGACTTTTATGTTTTAACAACCCACAGCAGTTATACAGTCTGATATTGATAGCCGGCTTGAAGGAAGTGCAAAGAAACTTTAATGTTACAATCCATCACAAGTGGAGGACACAACTTTTCGTAACATCATTTTACTTCTTCTTCAGGTCTGAATGTTTCCAGTGCTTCATTTTCCGCTTCTGACATTTAATTAAAATGCAGTGAATGGAAAAAAAAAAACTCCATTCATTTTGTCAGCGTCTCTCAGGTGCATGAAGGTTAAATAGCACATGTTGTGCCTTTTGAAGGTGCTGTATGTGTAATTTTGTGCAACACCTGATGGGCTTTGACCCCCTGCGACTCCATGGCCCTGTTTGCACGGCCCCTGAGATGAGTTTTCAGATTGACGCTGACCCCGAAGAACTCGAGTGCCACTGACATCATATTGTCTCCCAACTGTAAAAGGCACAAATCTCACTCCGCCTGCAGACAACCGGAGTGGGCGCTAATTTCCCCCATGAGGATGTTTATGTGTTGTTTACCAGCAGTGTAATGATATTGATGGCAGGAGTGGCATTTGCTTAATGAAGCCATCAACGCTCACTGTCTGGCTGCTATCCTATTAACCAACCAAAGCACATAGATCACAGCCATGGCCGATCTATACCACGGTTACTGCCTCGCAATTAAGACTGCCTTTCATTTGCCGTGATCAATTTTGGGCCGTCGACACGGTTGTACCCGTTTCTAGCAGGTTAGCAAAATGGAAGCCAGCATTAAAATCCAATAGCATGGATATTAACAAAGGTTTATTGCAGGAAATAGTCCATTTATAAGAAATGGAAGTGGCCTTTTGGTTCGAAAAGCGTGGATTAGGTAGCAGTGAGGCCGCGGCTCAGAGTCACCAGGGGACAACTCCACTGATTGTAAAGAAAGAAGTGCTCTTTAATGTGAGTCGATATGAAAATGAGGCTACTTCTGTTTTCTTTATAACATCATTTACTCTGTCCTCAAGTGGTTAGAAGCTTAAATGCTGGTTAAGGCCGTCGTCTTTCAACCTTAAACATTAAACTAAAGCACAGTCTAGACACTTCCTCTATCCCCGAGGCCTTACCAGGCCAGACGAGACACTTGGTTGCTCCAGTGTGTCCTGTGTCCTCCTCTGGGTCTTCAACTACTGATACAGGACCCCCAGGGAGGATTTCCATGGGCATACAATGTAGATGCTCAACCCTCCTCAACTGGCTCCTCTTGATATGGAAGAGCAGCTAGACTAACAACAACTAAACTAATTGATAACAACAAAAATGTCAATATGATATATACTTATGTTAATATAGCTTGTGTTCTTTTGCTAGAGAGAAGAGAAATGAAGATCAGTGGTGGACAGACAGAGTACATGTGTGGAATGTGAGGTTACAAGGAGCAGAGGTGGAGAAGGTTGGAGGAGTTTAGATACTGAGGATGAACTGTCCAGAGCTGTGGAGACTGTGGAAGAGAGGAGAAGAATAGAGTACAGGATGGAACAACTGGAGAAAAGAGTCAGGAGTGATCTGTGATAGAAGAGAGTCAGCTAAGGTGAAGGGAAAGGTTTACAGGACAGTTGTGAGGCCTGTCATGATGGATGGATTAGAGACACCAGGAATAGGCAGAAGACAGGAGAGTAGAAGATACAGAGAACAGGGGGAGATGGAAAATGTTGACTTGCTGTGGCAACCCCTGAAAAAGGGACAAGCTGAAAGGAGAAGAAGAAGCTAATGTTCTTTCACAGTGTTGCTGATTAGCTTTTGGGCTGCAGGAAGCAGACTTAGGTCCACAAGGCTTCAGGATCCAATGGACGAACCGTTAAGCTTCCCCTGAGGTGCTCACAGTATTGTGCAGTGTCATTTGGGTGGCGGTCGTGGAGACTGCTGCCAGTGCGACCCAGCAAAGGATAAGTGAATGAAGAGGCATGAGAGAATGAACTTAGTCAAAAACATTCACTATGTTTTTGAAACAGGTACACAAGAAGTCAACCAACAAAAGTATCCTTTTCAAAACTTTAGTTTTGTGGTTTTCTAAGTAGTGGAGTCGGGGCCCCCAAAGATGACGCAGCATCATTGTAGTGGGGTCAAAGTAGTTTTATTCCTTTTTTGCAAAAAAGGTAAAAAAAAGTCACTAATTTGTCAGGTTGGATATGAAGATTTGGGTTTAGGAAATTAGGATGTAATAAATGAAGTTCCATTTGAGTCAAATATACTGTGCCAAAGTAGAGAGACAGTTTCTATTTTATTAGTTTCTATTTACTTTTATGACGTCACCTGATGTTCCGCAGACAAAAGTGGCGACAAAGACAATCTCCTGGTCTTTGTTTTCAGACAAAGCAGCAGAAAAGTGCATGGCGCTCCTCCCATGTCTTCCCGCCTGTCGATTCCCAACCAGACCACAGCAGTCTGTCCATCATAAAGCTTCTCGTCTCTCCTTTTGGAAAAACACAGAGCGGAGGAAGCAGCAGTTAAATTTTACAGCCGGTGGTACATTTAGAGTCGGAGTCTGCACACCAACATCGCCCCATCAGCCGCAAAAATCAATACACCAACTGTAAATGCAACTTTATGAGCAGCAGGGGCGCGTGTGTGTGCGTGAGTGTGTGTGTTTGCGCCCATAAAAAACACTCTCTTTGTGACCCAATATCAGGGACCAAACAAGCAAATGAGCTGGCATAAAAAATGATAATTCCTCTTTGATTTCCTCGGAGCATTGTAAAGGCTTCCTTCATTACTGGAAAGACATGAAATTTCTTCTCTAATCCCCAGTCATCACCGGACGCTAAGCCTTTAGGGTTAAAACCCACTCCAGCAACCTGAACCACTTATTTTTCCCAGATCCCCTGCAGATTAGATTTGGAACTTCATCTTAGAACAGCACACCTTCAGGATTAGGGATTTAGGAAATAACAATTTTGGCCAAAACTCTGGACACACTGTACAGTTAAGTGTAGGATAGGTGATATTTACTATTTTAATATTCAATCCTGGGCCAAATTAATGGCCTGATTTGGCCCGTGGGCCGCCAGTTGATAATCACTGATACACACTAAAGAAAAAGGAATGTTCTTCAGGTCTGAAGAAGCCTTCAAGAAGTTCTTCAAATACCTATGTGGAGGAGAATGGGGTATTATGAACAGACAAAGTAGTGGACAATATTGATGTGCAGTGTTACTGTAGAAAGATTAGAACCCACAGTGTGTAGGTTACAGAAACTGGTGCCTAGACAACAGACACAAGATGTTCCCAGGTCAATGTCAGGGTGCAGGAGCACCACATTCCACATTCAGAGGTCTGACGTGAAAGAGAAGTGAGTCCTGGTTTGCTTATTTGTAGACAACGCTTTCTACAATACCTACTAAGTCCACCCGCCCTAGAAGTAACTTTCTGGGTTAAATGATTGAGAAATTACACGGACTTTTTCTATAAAAGTTTTGTCAACAATATTGCTTTACGGTTGATTGTTATGTGGGGCTGAGACTGAGTGAAAATTTAAGGACACATTGGACGCTTTAAGAAATATGGCATGGACTCTCCTCTCTCCCTCTGGGATGCTCTTAGAAAAAATTCAACTGAATCAAAAACATCTTACGTTTGATGAAGTGTTGAGGTCACAGGGGTGAGAAGTTTTCCAGGGCTACTGAAATGAATCTCTGTCCCTGCGACAAGATTAATGGAGAAATGAAAGGCGGATGTGGAGAAAGTGGAGTCCAGGGCCTGTCGAGGTGACCCCGAAACAAAGACCGCAGCCTGAAGAAGATTTTCTAGGCTGAGGAGCCGGACCATTCAAGCAAAGGACGAAAACACTCATTAAAGCTGAAACTAAAATTAACCATGCGATAAAAACCTTTGCCTTACTGTCAGAAGGATGACATCCCCACCAGAGCTAATTATCTGTATATAAATGTTGAAATTAACTTCCTTGGTAATGGTCATTCATAAAAATCATAACAAAAACACTATATTGAAGGAAAAGAAACACTGAACATCAGCTGTAACCTCTGTTTTTTTTCATTTCCTTTTAGTTCCCTTTCGGTGCAGATCCGTTGACGTCATTGTTAGACCCTCTGGAGGAATCGCTGCTGAACGCGACGCACACGTACTGCGGTAAATCCTACGCACTCTTCACTAAGAGGCTGGTCCACAGTCTGGTCAACACCAACAGGAATCTCAGACAGGCATGGTGACAAAAATACAAGCTCAGGATTGGACAGAAATGGAGACTTGGAACAGGTAACTGTTGACATTGCATTTGAGGACATTACTTGTGTACAATGCAAAGTGACTGGAGACCTAAGAGCGAACAAGTGGGATAAATAAACTAACGACAATTACCTTAACCAAGGATTGGGCTTCAGACTTTGGGCCAGTCTACACTACAGTGTTTGACAATTCTGTATTGCTGACTTGCTAACAGCAAACAACCATCAAACATTCAGATGTCCAATTGAGATTTTCGTTTACCTACAGATTTTTCTTACCCAATGTTGACAACCCTTGTGGTTCTGAATGAGTGTGAATCTTGATCTGTAAAGGTTTAGTAAAAGTAACTGCTGACTTTCCATATTGGAGAATTGATAAAATGCTGAGACATTCAGTGAAATGTTCTCTTTATTCAAAGAGAGAAAGAAACACAACTAAACTGAGGAGAACGCACTTCACCACTTTTTTTTTTAACTTGTTTTTACAATACTGTGGTCAAATGGTAATGTTATTGCAATATATGTTTTTTTTTTGTTTTACATCTTACCTTTCAGGATTATACCAGTTTTTCAGGTTTATAGCAGCATTGCTAAGCTATAACTTCTCTGATGCCAAAGTTTTTGTTTCATTATTGTTTTTTGGGTTTTTCCTTTTTGTTTTATTGCACCAGTGAATGTATTCAACGTTGAAATTTGTAAATTTTCTTTGCCATGTGTTTGATGTGAACGGTTTTTCTTTTATTGTGTCTAGCTGCATTTCTTTTGTGTGTTTTTGTGTGTGTCTTTTTATTACAATAAATGTTTCATATTTTGGAGCAGCGTCAAATCGGACCACTAGAGGGAAGCATTTCCTCATGTCACTACAAGTCCTATCGTATCAGTTTCGTCTGAAGCCACCCTTGTTCTTCACATGGACCACGTGGGAAATTGTTTTTGGGCAAATTGTGGCAAAGCAGCAACATTTTTCGACCGTAGTCAAATTTTCTCATTATTGATATTGAAATGATGCACATAATAAGAATCAATCCTCACGAGGTGGAGCCAAGGTCAAAGCTGTGTGAAAATTAATCAGGAACTAAGCAATTACTGGGTGTTTTAATTTTAATCTTCAGTTTTAGCTTTAAAAGTGGGTTTGACTTTTTAATAATGGTGTCATACAAACAGCAGAACATGCTAGAATCAGCCTCAAATACTGAACGTATTCCAGTATTTAAACTTTTTTTCTCTACTTCCCATCTATAGTAATTAATTAAATCAAAAGCATGGTTGATAAGACTTTTCAAACACACTTTTACATATTTCCCATGACATCCTCAATATTAATAATTGCGTCACATGTATGAGTTAATGTTTATTCTGATTTGAAATGTTGAATTTTACTATATATAAATCATGAAAATATAATCACAATTGTGATTAATCCACGGCTAAGGTGAAGGGAAAGGTTTACAGGACAGTTTTGGGTCCAGCCATAATGTATGGGTTAGAGACACTAGCAATAGGTAGAAGACAGGAAGCAGAGCTGGAGGAGTTAAAGATGCTGAGATTCTCTTTAGGAGAGACAAGGATGGACAGGATCAGGAATGAGGTGATTAGAGGGACAACACAGACAGGAAGATTTGGAGTAAAAGCTAGAGAAGATTGAGATGGTTTGGACATGTTCGGTGGAGGGACAGTGGATACATTGGTAGAAGAATGGTCCTAGAGAAGTAGCTACCAGGTAGGAGACCAAGATGAGATTGATGGATGCAGTGAAGAAGGACATGGAGGTAGTTGGAGTCAGAGTAGAAGATACAGAGGACAGGGGGAGATGGAATATGACGATTAACTGTGGCAACCCCTGAAAAATGGACAAGTTGAAAGGAAAAGAAGAAGACTTGTGATAAATCCACTGTTGTTGCATGAATATCAAGATTTAAGAATCCTGTCATCGGACACGGCAGTTTGTCCTTCAGGCCTCTGACGTCTTTCCTAGCCACTACCTAGGTCAATGTAGCAAAACTTTCTGCGGAGGAGATCTAAACTGTAAATCTGACCGCTGACTTAAAATAACTGCTGCATCTTTGGTCTCCTAAATATGTGACCTTGAAGTGAATAAGACGCCGTTGTTTCAACATTATTGACCTTTAAGGTTGGTATTGAATGGAAATACACGCGGGCGAGGCAAATATATATAAAAAAAATCCCATTAATTTTTCCACTCCCTCTCTTCAGAGAACATAAAGGTGTCCGTGTTGGTTTATTCTCAAGACACCAAAACTTTGAGATTGATGCCGTGTTTCTATCATATCCCAGGCCAGATCGATGAAGTTTCCAATAATCTATGGCGACGCCACCCGAGAAGCCGCATTGCCTCGGCCTCAGCTCCGGCTGCTCATAAAGTGTAAGTGATGGACCAATAACGCTGCAGTACGGACGCCCGTCTGTGACACTGTGTGGCATTGACTATGGGGAATGAGTTTATGCTTATCCCCATTAGGGTGAGGGATACAACCAACCATTTACGGCTGGGAGGACACTCAGATTTATCACGTCCCAAATATCCTTCATTCATCACCATATATCGCTATGAGAGCTTATCAATTACCTTTATTGACCTGTGTGCTTAAATGCAACATGTAACAGAGCAAGTCCCCGGAGGAAGACGGAGACAAAGGGTTGGATTGAGCACCATGTCGAAAAATTCAATATCGTCCATCCTCCGCGGTTCCATCTATCTGGAACTGCGTGTTTTATGTTGTAATAAATAACTCAGATTTTATTCCTTTTGTGCCGCTGCAGGATGAAAAGAGAAGCTATTTAAAATAAATATGTGACCCGCAGCATTTAGACAGGGTCAGCGGCAGAGAGACGAGAGAAAACAGGGACATGGCGGAACAAATGGATGTGAAGCTTTGTTAGAGACACTATATTTATTGAACAATAATAGAAATAAAATAAGTGAACACACAAACTCATATCCAGGTAAGGACGGGCTATTTTTTTTTTCCCCGTACCATTGTAGCTGGACAAAAATGTTGAAGAGGAGATGTGAGTGCAAAGTGGGAGGACAGGGGGACACAGAGGGGGAGAGAGATGGAAGGCTGATGGAGTGTGTTCCTGATGAAAGAACAGAACAAGGCTGTGACAGGCAACACAGCAATTAAGGCACTGTGCTGCCTGGGAGCTCTTATCTGTAATATTTCAGGCCGTTGATGGAGGCAGTTGGAAATTTCAGTTAAAAATAGATTCATGTACAAATTGGAAATAAAAGCAAAATTTAAGTCCATAAGAAAAATGAAACCTGGAAATCTTCCTTTACCAATGATTAAATGCCTTCTGTAAAAGATTGGACTTCACTGCCAGATTGCTTGCAGTTCCTCTACTGGCCACCAGAGATAAAGATCAGTTCTCGCAAACTTCTTAAATCATTTATTCTTTTTTATGCTACAGTGGTGACATTCTTTTATATTTCAAGTATTTGGGCAAAACCTTTCAGTTAAATGGTTGTTATAAATATTTGCCCTTACTATATATTTAGGAATATGTGTTCAATATTAACTCTTTGCCAGAACCAATATTATGCAATAATTTAATTTACGATTCCAACATCGACTGATGCGATTGTAGTCTTAGAAATATTTTATATATTTATTATTACCTGTGTGTGAGTATACTCTTCTTCTTCTTTCGGCTTATCCCGTTTTTCAGGGGTTACCACAGCGAGTCAACAATTTCTTTTTGTTGTCTTGCATCATAGATTTGGCAAAATGTTTTTACGCTGATGCCCTTCCTGACGCAACCCTCACAATTTATCTGGACTTGGGACCGGCACTAAAAAACACTGGCTTGTGCTCTGTAGTGGTTGGGTTAAGTGTAAAAATAATTACTACACAATGAGGAAAAGAACAAAGTCATATTCTGGGCTTCACCTAAAGGATAATGATGTGTTCAAATAACTGACATGTTGGACATGTAGTCCATTTGGATAGAAAATAGGAATTTTAACAAAAATCAAAAAAACAAAAAAAACATTAAGCATTTCCCTCAAACCTCAATACCCAAAGGACAGAGGGTGATCCACACATTGTACATGCTATTCCTCTCTATAAAAAACTTCTGTCTATAAAAAAAGTCTCTGTTCTTCTTCTTCTTCGGCTTATCCCGTTTTTCAGGGGTTGCCACAGCGAGTCAACAATTTCTTTTTGTTGTCTTGCATCATAGACTTGGCAAAATGTTTTTACGGAGGATGCCCTTCCTGATGCAACCCTCACCATTTATCCAGGACCGGCACATAAATACTGTGTTAAAATTTAATTCTGGTTCGTGATGTGCCTAAGGATTTTGTAAATTTAAAAATGTGCCGCGGCCCAAAAAAGGTTGAAAATCACTGCCATAGACAATAACACTCATAGGCAGTGCATGCCCTGTTTTTAAGGACTCAGGTTCACATCCACCAGTTACCAGGATGCCACTGAGTTGCTCTGAATAGGGTACTGTGCACACACAACTTCCAGGAATTACTGGCTTTTACCTTCATACATTTAGGAAACACTTTTAACTAAAGCAAAGTACAGAGGAGAGTTGACACTTTTGGGAATCAAACTGGGTAAATTCTGCATTTTGCTTCCCAGGTCGTTGTGCTATTCGCCACATTAGAGAACCACCTTTCTATGCGGTGGTTTTATAGTGTGTATTACATATAGTGATATAGTAATTTTTCTTAGATCCCCATAGCGCCCCTGGTGGTCAGAACATTGAAAACACCTGTGCCAATAGAATCCTCCTATTTCAATAGTCAAACTTCAACTCAATAGAACAGTGCATTTCAATTGATCATTTTAATAAGTTTGTGTGCTGCCATCTAGTGGCTTACACTTTAATATACAGCCACTTATCCCGAAAACCTTTTTTTTAGGCAACACATCATTTACCAAAACCTTATACTGCGATGTATAAGCCAATCATGTGGTGCGATCGCATCGTATTAGCTAATAGGATGCTGTGCACGATCTTGTCTAGGTAAACAAAGCTTAGAGTGGTCTTTTGTAAATGCACTTTTCTTAATTTCCAATAAAGTATCAAAATTTTTTAAGGCCAAAATTTTCGTATGGATTGCATAAATAACAGAGGTGGATTATTTTCCAAAAAAAAAAAAAATTCAAGGCACCGAGGGATCAAAAAGAGAATGGCGATGTAAATAGAGGAATCCTGTATTTTTAACTCACTTGCGAGTACAACTGCCACTATACGTATATTTGACTTTTAAATACACTGATTTCACAAGCATCGGCTCGTGTCATTTATGCTGACGACACTTTGATGTTCAGACCCACTTTTTTCGTTTTTTTTTTTTTTTGATGCCGTCATGCCCATAGTATTTCTGACAGCTCCAACCTAAACACACACATATGACACTCAGCTGCCAAATGTTCAAAGACGCACCATAATATCCACAGGCAGCACAAGGAAATTCACGAACGTACACCCTTAATGCCATGTATATGACTTTGGCGCAGCGCGTTTGAACACGCGTGTCACATGGTACTCCGTGTTGCTCAGCGGGGGTGGGCGGGTCATTTACATGTGGTAATAGGGTCTACATATCACCACTGGAGGAGCCTGGGCCGCAAACAGTGTCATGTTCAGAGATCCTTATTTACATGTGAGGCCTGTGTTTGATGCCCGGCAAGATGGAATATGACGTCCTCCCGTGAACACCAACGCCGCAGCTGCTCCGGGATCATAACAAGCCTGCGAACAAAAGAGGGCAATACAGACTAATGATGTGATGTGAGCTTATTATTTTTTTGGTTGATTTGATCAAATCCCACGCTCCGCAGTCTCACAGCAGCATTTAGGGCAGAAGAAGATGGAGATTTTTTTTTTCGTTCCCCTCTGTTTCTTTCGCACTTTGTAAGCATTTTCTCTTATTTGTATTCCTAAATTCCCCCAACTCGTCTCACTGTATCTACCTCATCCCCACTTTGAAACTCACGCCGGTGTCTGACCCAGTTTCTTCCGCCTTGGTTTCTTTGTTCCAGCAGCCATCAGATGGCAGACACAAACCCCACCATGAATCCTAAAATACCCAACGCGCTCATCAAACCTCCTGCTATTTCAGTTTCTTAGAAAAATGGTATCACAGTGTTTTGTTGTTCTTTTTTTTTTTACTCCACCATCTCCCCCCAGTCATTTCATCTCTACAAATTTCAGCAGCAGAGTGAGCGTGAGCGACTCAACAAATGCCTGCCTGGAGCGCATGAGCTTCCCCTTTGTAGTCGACTGCAGGCGGAGATGAGAGGGAAAACAAGGTTGGTGCAGCGAGAGAGACGAATGTGTCCAAGGACAACAAGAAGACGCCGCTCCATGTGAACACCAGGGTGCTCAGCTAAGGTTTAAAGATTTTATTTATCTGGAAATTGCTCCATATGTTACAGTCACTCAACAAGTTCACTGTTAAACTCCTGGCTATCAGAACATTATGGGCTGCAACTCATATAGTTTTGAACAATTCTACCATGCACCCACTTATAACTGCTTAAATACAGTCAATACATTGACCTTCATAAAAAACATGGCTGGAAAGAGTCTTATTTTCACCAACGTACCTCAAACTGGACTCACCATCTGAACCATCTGACCTTTAAGGTGTGGTGAATAAAAACAACTAAACAAAATGCTACAATATATTTTCTTAGTACAATAATAATTGTTAATCCACTGCAAATCAATGTTTTTAGCAGCGTCCTGGTAACATCGCACAATGCAAAGGTTAAAAGACTCAACAATCATGTCCTCAAGTGTAGGGTTTATTAGAAAAACACTAGTTTGGCTTCAACTTGCAACGCCAAATAGGCTTTTTTTGCCGAGATCGGATGTGGACAAACCTTATTTCTGAATCAGATATCACCAATGGATGTGTAATCCCAGCAAATTGGTCCAAAAGCAGGCATTGTGTTGTGTTGTTAATTTTTGTGACCAGAGGAAATGTCGACAACCAACATTACATGATTATACTGTACTGACATCTTGCTGATAATATTGGCCGACGATATGTCACTTCTGTAGTTTTCAGCATTTACCCTGTAACTTTGACAAGTATGCCTAATCCTAATTTCTAATCCTTAAACTTGGTCCAGTGGCAACAGAATAGTGTGGTGTGATTTGGGTTGCAGTTTGGAGACTGATGCCACCGTGACCCGGGAATGGATAAGAGGATGAAGATGAGTGAATGAACCTAAATAAACTTTTATTATTAAAATAGCCTTTTTTGATGGACGGCAAAAAGTCCAGGGTGACAAACATTGTGCCCCCTCATAAGAAGGGTACCTAGAAGTACAGCTATACCCAGACCTTGTCCATCCCAGCCTTTGACATCACAGATGGACGCCCCGACTCCCTCGTCCGTCTCTCCTCTGCTGGACTGCGTCGCATCCTTTACTTGTCAGCGATGGATTTCCCATCATTCCTTCCTCTTTTAACGTCCCTTAATCTCAGCTCTACTGGATCCACGTGTTTGGTATCTGTTAGCCCGATGCTACTGAATCAGATATCACCAATGGATGTGTAATCCCAGCAAATTGGTCCAAAAGCAGGCATTGTGTTGTGTTGTTAATTTTTGTGACCAGAGGAAATGTCGACAACCAACATTACATGATTATACTGTACTGACATCTTGCTGATAATATTGGCCGACGATATGTCACTTCTGTAGTTTTCAGCATTTACCCTGTAACTTTGACAAGTATGCCTAATCCTAATTTCTAATCCTTAAAATTGGTCCAGTGGCAACAGAATAGTGTGGTGTGATTTGGGTTGCAGTTTGGAGACTGATGCCACCGTGACCCGGGAATGGATAAAAGGATGAAGATGAGTGAATGAACCTAAATAAACTTTTATTATTAAAATAGCCTTTTTTGATGGACGACAAAAAGTCCAGGGTGACAAACATTGTGCCCCCTCATAAGAAGTACATATAGAAGTACAGCTATACCCAGACCTTGTCCATCCCAGCCTTTGACATCACAGATGGACGCCCAGACTCCCTCGTCCGTCTCTCCTCTACTGGACAGTGTCGCATCCTTTACTTGTCAACAATGGATTTCCCATCATTCTTTCCTCTTTTAACGTCCCTTAATCTTAGCTCTACTGGATCCACGTGTTTGGTATCTGTTAGCCCGATGCTAACACCTCCAGTCAGAATCTCAGCCTTATCTTTCCGTGCCCAGGTTTTCCAATTATATAATAACAATGGCATTGGACAGAGAGACAGAGAGAGTGTGTGTGGACACAGGGACTTCCTTCACCGTCTGCCCTCAGACTGAAATGACCTGTCAGGCTGCAGGGGAGTTGGAGGCTGTTGTCTGACTGTCTCTGCCCCGTGTTTGTGTGTCAATCAAAGCCGCATTTGTCTGCATGTGTGTGTTTCACACACACACACACACACACACACACACACACACACACACACACACACACACACACACCCACACACACACACCCCAGTACAATATAGTCAGATTTAATCATATTCAGTGACAGTGATGGGAGATTTATGACACCTCTAATTTGAATTTACATTTACTATGGTGATATTGACTTGTTTCTCCATGACAGCATGTGCTTTTATGGACTGATAGACTGTGTGTGTTTGGGAGTAGAACTTTCTGAAGGATGAAGCTGCTCCACGGACCATTACTGAAACTCACAGGAACCCATTTTGATATTTATTTGGGTATTTTTTTACGTACGTTGGGAGTAAACAATTGGAGCCGAAGAAAGATCACAGACTCATTTCGTTGAAACAATATACAGTTAGACATGAAAGACCGTTGCGAGACAGTTAATAAAAGTTAGTTTCGATGATTCAACCTTGACAGATTTGTTATTACCCGAGGGTTGTTTTTAAATAAGATTCTAAACCAGTTCTCAATGACTTCTGTCATGCAAACCCTTGGGGAGAGAAATGTTTTCACGCCTCAGCGGACTGTAATGCTGTCAAGAACCTGATAACATGCATATTCTATTTGTACAAACTACAGTATTAGTTGCTGCCCCCTAGTGACTGCTATCATCTAAGCAGGCGGGGCGCTGGTCATTTTCTCCAGGGAGAAGGAAAACCAAGACTTCTCTCTCCTCAGCACGGACCGCGATTGAGGACAGGCATGCCAGGCAGTTGCTTGGAGCCTGGCCACTAGGGGGCCCCTGCCAAAGAACTGTTTTATTACTGAATGGACTAATCTTCTCCTTTCGACTTGTCCCTTATTCAGGGGTTACCACAGCGAGTCAGCATTTTCTATCTCACCCTTTTCTCCGTATCTTCAACTCTAACTCCAACCACGTCCATTTCCTCCCTCACTGCATCCATCAATCTCCTCTTTGTCTCTAGAGACAGACAAAGACTTTGGCCTTCCTCTTTGTCTCTAAATCTGGCACTGATAGGGTGGGGGGCTCAGGGATATCCAGCCTGGAGCCCGAAGAAACTCTAGCAGGACCCCTGCTCCCTAGGGATGGTTACCAGGGCCCAGTCATACTGAACCACAGGGGCACCAACCAACCTTACTGGGATTCCATCTTGCCCAGAAGAACCCTAGAGTTCTACACCTATGACGGAGACATTGACTATGGGCTAAACAACCATACAAACTAAGACAACTTAGTTAACCAAGTACCGCCAGTCATTAGTAAATTTTAAGGCTTTTAAGGTCATGAACATTATCTGTCCATAAACCCTCCTTAAGGGGATAACATTATGATATTATTTATTTTTTAGAACTGGTTGTTATTCAAACATAGGACCCATCATCAGCTGTGGCCCCAGGGTCCTCAGGTCATTATCACTACAACCCTTCACCTGATGAAGACGCTGCTGGATTTAACACCGTTGGAAACCATTTTAGAAGCTACTTGAAAGATGCTAGGAATATTGATCATGTAGACCAGAGGTTTTCAACTGGTTTGGCGTTTTACAAATTATTCTTAAACATTTTTAATGATCCAGCAAATGCCGGCAAATCGCTGAAAATGTTTTGTACCATGTATAGTACAAAGAATCTAACCTTTTAACCTTCTTCTGAAAAGAGCCTCATGTTTGTCCACACTGCAGGATAATGATGACCGATTGGTGTTGGGTAACGATTGCTCTTTATAGAATTTGAGTTGCAGACGTGTGAATCTACAGTAGGTCTATATCAGTGATTCTCACCAATGATGCTGATGGTGGTCATCATTATCCAGCAGTGTGGACAAACATGCGGCTCTTTTCACTGACATGTAGCTACACCTTATTATTCCTACACTGGGAAATAACAGGTTGTTATATGGTTTTATCTGTGTTCTTTTTTTTTTCCAGGGTCAGTTGATTCAACCGCCCAAGTCATGGTACAAACACAACTGACCCCCGGGCCTCCTAGATGCTCTCAGGGCTGGTAACCTAAAAAAAAAATTGACTACCTACAGGCGGGAGAGAGAACATTAAATAACCACTCGAGCATTTGCACATCCCTCCAAAAATAGGGCGCCATCTGTCTTTCGTATGACAACAGAACCCCCACAACAAGTTGTTTGCCCAGACAGGAGGAGTGTATCTGTGTAAATGACACCCTGGTGGTTCTGGTGGAGTGTGTGTGTGTGTGTTGTTTGGACACTCCCTGGTGTGTTCATTTGCGCCTTCGTTCATTTTATAGTGAGCGACTATTGATCGGCTTGGACACACGTTTGGCTCCAAAGCTCTGTTAAAACAAGGCTAAAATGTCAGCCTTAAATTGATGGGTGTGTGTGTGAGTTTGATGTTTGACGCCGTAATTCTCAAACCTCTTAAGGTGGCACATGCACTTCAGTAACACTCTATCACATCTGTTCCCGGGACAATAAAGGACCATTCTGTTAATTAAAGCCCTGTTCACACCCTGTGATTGACGTCACGGAAGTGAAAGTCTCAATTTACATCTTTTTTTCTTTACGTATTTACCACTTAGGGATAAGTTACATATATATATATAGCATATATGAAACAACTGAGTCGACTTTTTACAGAAGTGTTAATTAACATAAGTAATAAGTAAGCTTGTAATTCAAATCTTGAACACAGAACTGTCCAATAGAGCCCGCCACTGAATTCCACAATTAACTTTAAATATTGTTCGATAAATTATAACTATATGATTTTTTTTAGGAGTATCATGTCCCCAAGATATCTGACAATTCAACAAATAGAGTTGCTGACAATTCAAAATATTCAAATTATATGCGTAAAATTTGGCATGTCTCATATTCACTTTTTGTCAATGTCCATAGGGTGATATTGTCAATTTCTGGTAAAGACCTCGTAAAATGTACGTATTTACAGTATCTATACAAACCACTTGCACTAGCATCATATGTGAAAAGATTTTTTTAAATAAGCTGTAATGCTGCCATCTAGTGACTGCCATCTGAATATACAGCTGTTTTCTCCCCAGACAATTGTTCTTACATAGATCATTTGGCAAAACCCAGATATTGCATTATCAGAGAAAAAAACATAAATCAATTTTACAGTTATTTCATATTTATGCTATTTTTTAACTGATAATATCCGACATTTCAACATAAAAGCTAGAAAATAAGCAGAAATAAAAACACAAACCACAGGACCGCACAAAGTCAGGAGTCTAGTGTCTATGAACACAACAGACACCTGGAAACCATCAAGACTCTGCACATTTCCACGATCGGACGGAGTCAGAGTTTTATCAGCGTCGTTTATCGTGACGTGCTCTCGGCCAGTGATCCGGGCGGAGGATGCGAGACAGGATATGAGGCTGATGTGAGGTTGTGATCGATCACAGATAGCATCGAGACTAATGAGGTGTTCTAACGAAGGGACACGGAGAATGGGGCGTAATTGAGAAAACTCATCATTATCTACCACCAAGATGGATTTCTAAGAAAAGAGGAGGAAGAAAGGGTCAGTGTCTGCGCCGTCTGTTCATCGACGACCTCGTTCGCCGTTCATTTATCCAGAAGATGGATGAATACGGGCTCCATATTTGAAGGACAGGGGTACAATCAAAACAGTTTTTTTTTTTTTTTATCCATTTACTCAAAAGAATTTGAACAAAAGACGTGCACTCAATTTGAATCCACTCTTTAGAACAGGAGAAAAGGGTGGAGCAGGTTATTTCAACATGAACATGTAATTCAATGGGCAGGTAAAATATTTAAATACATGTAAATTAACAACCCATTAAGACGCATAGCAACAGATCCATTATAGATAAGAAATCTCCGCTTCACACAACCAGTCAACCTAATGTCTTGCTTTATTAGCAGGTTACCACCAACATTTTAGGCACATAGTGGTTATACCATGACACTGCACCCTCCAGTACAGTAGATGGCCCTGTTTCTTTTTAGATAACACAGCCTACACCTTATACCAGTGGTGTCAAACAAAATCCAATCCTCTAGGTCAGTGTTTCCCAAACCTATTTTCTGGGAACCCATATTTAAAATGTCGCAAAACTTTACAACCCAATTTAACAGAAGTTATTTGTAAATCATTGAGATATTTTATTTATTTATTTTTGTCATTGTGACCTTGTGATTCACACCACAGTGCACAACTGCATTTAACCCATCATCAAAGTGAGCAGTGGGCAGCTTTTTGAGCGCCCGGGGAGCAGTGAGTGTAACAACTAGGCCACTGACTGCCCTTTATTGTTGATATTATTGTTGATAGAAAAGTGTTAACTACTCAAATTTGAAAGAACAAAAAACTTTTACTAAACCATGCACGTCCAAACTAGGTTCAAATAGAATCCGGCAGCCACAGTGGCCCTTTGTGGAACAGTTTGGACATGCCTGAACTAAAACAGCAGAAATGCCCATGAACTCCAAGTGCCTGATGAACCAAGAAAAAAAACCTGTTGCAATGGTAAGGATGTTTCTTTGTAAAGTTATATTTGATTAAATTCAAATAAAAAGCCAGTGTACTTGTGCTTGTTGCTTGATAACAAAAGGGAAAATTGTATAGTTCAGGCCCGTGTACACTGTGATTTCGCCAACAATTCTTCAATTTTGCGACTATCAGCGATCAGGGCTGATTTTTGGCTTGAGTCATGTGACCCAGGTAGTGCAGTGTACGCAACTGTGAGAATCCACGCATCTCCCACCACCGGCGTCTTCTTCTTCTTTAATCTCCTCAGTGGATCCCAACAGTTATTTTTTTTTTTTAAAATAATTTTTACACTTGTTACAACTGTCAATAAGGTTCTTATCATCTAGAGATAATTATAAAAAAAAAAAATCTTTCTCCTCCTCATCTTTGTTTACATTACAATACTCTTGGCAGACACAGATTTGTCCACAGGTCAGATGTGCCGTGCATGATCGCACGTTGATCAGTCCTATCGTAGCCATTTATCAGATCAAACTGTGGGGGAACACTAGTCATGATCCATAATGTATTGTTAATTCTACTGATGCAGAAGTTATTTACTGAACATTTGTTAACAATAACGTTTGGATCTCGCTGTCTAGAAGTACGCCCCAGATACTAAGGTGTGGGAATGAGGACACCATCAGAAACAGGCATGACGAGAGCTAAGATGAGATCCAACATTAACCTCAGGTTACTCATCCTACTCCAACCACAGGGGGCAGGACCTCCTAGTGCAGGACCTAAGTCTGGATGAAAGCAGAGAGTTGCATCAGAAAGAGAAACCGATCTGACTACAGAGGACGGGAGCCGTCAATAATGTTTCTGGATCTTTTTCATGGAACTGTCTCCAAAATACATCTTTCTTACCCCCGCCTCACTTTCTCTCCCCCTCAAGTCATGAACTGGCAGCAGTGAGGCATCTCCTGCACCATGATGCTCACAGAAGCTTCACTTTGATCTGCCAATACCCAGAGCACTCTGAGCCGACGCTCAGATCACTAGCACTTTTGGGAGAAGAGTTTGGAAGTAAGACACACAGGAGAGAAAAACAGGAGCAACGGAGCTGATGGAGAAGAAAAAAAAAAATGGAATCTTCCCTCCAAAGATATACCATGGAGAGACATCCAACACTATAAATACATTATTATACACTGAGGATGAGGGAAGGAAATTCCTAAATCAGTCGTTTCCAAAGTGGGGGGCAGGAGCCCTCCAGGGGACAGAGTTATTGCAAAGTGAGGCCTTAACTTTATATTACATTTTCATGTTTTTCTAAGGTTATGTGTCTAATGTGGTTCCATAGTGTTAGCACGCCTGCGTCTGGAATAGAGAGCAGAGAGTTGTGGGTTTGAATCCCAGAGGAACCACAACCTGATAATGCTTATCCACCTCCATAAGTTTCTTTGGATAAAAGTGCCTGCGTATAAATGTATAAGAAAAAAAATCAGCATGACTTCAGGACTTCATTATTATATCGGTAAAACCTTTTTTAATATCCTCCTGGACCCACAAAACAATTTGGCGGTCCTGAGTTGAGCAAATCTGACACAAAAACCAAACCAAACTAAACGTTCTGATCTGAAATATTTGTGTATGTATACGCATATATATATATATATATATATATGTATATATATATATATATATATATATACATGGGGTGTGCAAATTAATCGGTTTGGATCGAACTGAACTGAATCCAACTGGATCAATTTATGGATCGATATTTTTATGAATCGTTTCTGAATCGGATCGTAGCCTGTGAAATGAGAAATGAATCAGATCGGCATGTGAGTGAATCATCGCACCCCTAATAAACACTATTTATATATTAGGGGTGTGCAAATTCATCGTTTTGGATCGGTTTGGATCGAACTCAACCAAATCAGATCGAACTGGATCGATTGTTTAATATTTTTTCTGAATCATTTCTGAATTGTATCGTAGCCTGTGAATCGAGATGAATCGTATCCTTATGTGAGTGAATCATCACACCCCTAAGATATATATATATATATATATATATAATATCTTAATCTTTTTGGCTTCTCTATATATTTTAGGTCTCTCTCCATCAAGGTCAGACTCACTCTTAAATCGTTCCATGCAGCTGCTCCACTGGTGAAATACAGGCTCAAATGACTCCATGAATACCGCCGTGTGACACCGCCAACGGTTTCACTGTTTTTAGCGATCATTCATTTAGAGGGTAATGACACAAAACGGGAAATTAATTTAATGTTCACTGGAATGTTCTCTGTACGGATGTGAAATAAGAGAAGGAACGTTCGGTGCACAGCGACCACTGGTCATACTGTACTTACAGCCCATGTAAATTTATGGTGTAATTAACATTTTGGTGACCAAAAAAGACAAGTCTTCAACGGAGCAGGTGCTCTGATACATATTGATGGAGCTGGAGGTTTGAAAAGGTGAAAAATCAAGGACTTTAATAGTGAGATAGTAAAATTATGACAGAATCAATTATATTTAGCCGGCGGAAGTTTTGGCCGATGTCAGCTCCTGTTAACTTGCTAAAAATCAGAAACAACCCGGTGCTTCTCTGTTCACAGGGGAATAATAAAAGCAGATGTAAAATAAACGAATTATGTGTGGACTATGATGACATTTTCCAGTCATAATTCAGCCCTCCACCCCCAGCTCATCGCAGTTGTGTTGTGTTTGCAAAGTGGTTAATTTCTTTTTGATTCAGTGTCATCGTAAAGTGACACACACTCCCTGTGGCAGCGAACAGTATTTCAGTCCACAGGCCTTTTTTTTATTCACAGCATCAGTGTGGACGGTGGTGATTAAAGCTTTAAATTTTGGCCACTGGCGATTCAGTCCCATTATTGGACCACAGTGATTAAGCTGTCGCAGCGGGAGGACAAGGTCATTTCCGCTTCCTGGTAATGATACAAGCTGCTTATCATTTCCAATCACTGCTGAAATGACGACTAATTACACATTTAATGGGAGAGTTCAGTCCAATCTATCTATTTCTGTTCATAAAAGCTGGAGAAAATAAATAGTGTTATTGAAAATCAATATCTACAAATATGATGGCCTAAATACCTCAGGTACATATTGTTGACAATTGATGCAATGATGAATAGGAACACATTTTTCGGAAGAAGATTCTCAAAGTAAGGTTCCCAAAATAAGGAACAAAATAAAAACTCAAATCTATGAGTGTATCTTTCTTCAATTCTGGCCTTAGTGGTTAAGGAAACAGGCCCTTGGTTTGAATTCCCCTACTGTCATGTTACCGCTAAGGTGCCCCGGTATCGTCCCCACACACTGCTCCCCGGGCGCTGGCTCAGCTAGCTGCCCCTTGTTCACTATGGTGATGGGTTCTTTTAAACAGACCCCTGTGTAGTATTGCACTTCAGATATATTTACTTTATTTTTTTTCCTGTAGATCAGTTACTTGTTCTTAACAGGCCCAGGTTGAATGGTACACATCAGTTATGGTTTTTACACTACCTGAAAATGAGTGAAGTGTTCTACTAAACAGGCCCAGGCCGAGTAAAACACATCTGGTGCATTTCTTCAACTTCTACCTGGAGGTCAGTGATGTGTTCTCCTAAACAGGCCCAGATTCCACAGACCCTTTATCCGTCATTATTAGCTGATACATACTAATAAGTAAATTGTGACTAAAAACAAAACAAAAACTCAAATCTTTGAGTGCATCTTTCTTCAATTCCTGCCTGCAGATCAGTATTGTGTTTTGCTAAATAGACCCATGTTTAGTAGAACATATCATGTATGTTTATTCAATTTCTATTTAATTTATTCAAATGCACAGGCAAAATTCCCCAAAAAATTGGGATGAAAAATAACATCCTTTCCTTTCCTAAATAGGCCCAGGGTAAGAAAAACACATCAGGTATCTTCACATCCTGCCTGTGAATCAATGTTGTGTTCTTATAAACAGACCCAGGTTAAGTAGTGCCAAACAGATACCTTTACTTAATCCCTGCTTGTACATCAGTCACTTGTTCTACTAAACAGGCCCAGGTTGAATGGTGCATATCAGGTATCTTTCTTCAACTTCTGCCTGAAGGTCAGCAATGTGTTCTCCTAAACAGACCCAGATTCCACAGAGAATTATTAAACCGCAAGACATACCTTTTGGGACATTTTATTGTTGTTGCAGATTGGATTGGGATTGGAGATTTTGAATGCACAACATTTAGTTTTACCGATAGAAATGAAACGCCTGATAATTAGGTGTTTTTGCTAAATATATGGAATCAATTTTCAAATAACATCGACCAAAAGACGAAAGCTTGAAGAACTCATGTAATTAAACATATGCATCATGCTGACATCAAGTGTCTAAGAACAGACAGTAATTACTGCAGAGGAGCATCCTGGGATACATCTGCATAAACCAGACGGTGATGCCTTCCTGACCAAAACGCCCAACACTTCCATCCATCAAGTAGAGTCAATCAGTAAAGTGCAGCTGCTTTAATTTACAAAAACACACCCACAGTACAGTACGGTGACGACACCCGTGCCTCACACACATGTGGGCAGAAATGGGCTGTTTGTATTTACAGCTCCTCAAAAGAATAATTACTTCTTCCACTTAGACTCAGCCGCAACTCTCATGGGAGAGAAGCGGCTGCACAACCAAGAAAATAAATAAAGAAATTAAAAGATTTATTAGGAAATAATGAGGCACTGGCGATCGGAAGACAAGACAGTGGGAGGAGGAAGCTGTGATTTAAAGATATGGACGAGCCGGGACTTAATCACTTCATCTGATTGGTATCTGGAGCCATGAATCACAATTAGTGAGCGCTCCACTCAGGGTGGTCGCGGAGAGAGCTTTTCCATGATTGTCTGCCGTTTCCGGAGTTAATTGACCCAAATGAGGACACGTTTGAAAAATTAAGCGAGTGAAAATCTGTCAATGGCTGCAAATTCGAACAAAGTCTCGAACAGATTTATACCCAGCGCCGCTTTTGTTTTCTCTCTCACCGCCAAAAGGCGGTCGTTATTGTCTTAGCTTCTCCCGCTGCTATTGCCTTTTTCTGTTGTCTTTTAATTAACGATTTATTTTTATCTCCGAAGTATTGTCCGCTTCCTTTTGTCAGTCCCCGTCGGCCACATGTGTTACTGGATTCTCTCGTCTTTGTCTGCATTAATTACAGCTTCAATGGGAGACAATGGGTCTCCAATAGTGATAGGCCCTCCTCTGGACTCGCAGGTGCTCTATCATCCCCTGCCACAGGTTCTCAAAAATGGCCGCCTTTGTACCCTTCGCCTCCCTCCATATCTCAGTTATTAACAAACCCAACCCTCACAGTCGCCCTGGTTACCTGCAGATAAGCAGGTAGCCCTAATCCAGTTAGCGACCTATCTCAATGCCGTGATGGGAAAATGAAAGATGTGGGGAAACCCCATAATTAGCCACTTTGATGTATTGTCCCTTTGCTTTGGGTTTGATCGGGCAAAGAGATTAGCGGTTCTGCTAACATTTAGCTTGAACAACTTGCTTCCGTTTGTTGCTGGCATTGAAAGAATGGAATTATTGACGTCATGTTTCTAGTCTATTGTTGAGAGAGAGAGAAAAAACTTCAGCATCACCTGAGGTCATTTTGCAGGAACCTTAAGCTAATCATGGATTCTGTTTGTACGTAAACTCAGCCTTTTTTCCCCCACCTTTATTCTTTCTCTCTCAGCGTCGATTTTCTGCATCCTATAAGCTACGTCTTTGTGAAAGCTTTGTCTGATATTGGCAGCGTCTCTCTCTATGAGCGAAGTGTGAACGACATCAGGGGAAAAAGAAAAAAATGGCTCAGATGAGTATCTTACTTGACAGTTGCACGCCACCTTCTTCAGGCAGAGACAACGTCGTCCTTCACAACCATCTGCCCGTGTTTTCCCCCCGCTAATTGATTTGTCCTTGGTAACGGAGGTGTCTGAACGCTTGGGGGAGCATATGCATTTTTGACAGACGCCCTACATGAAAATGTGTACCGCGCATTGACGAGGGTGGGGCCTTGAGGCTGTCGCCGCCGCCCGCAGGCAAATTAGTCATCTTTGTACTTGCATGGAGTTGTTTAAACAGAACGGCGGGGAGCTTAATGGCGAAGCAACTCACCAGTTTTTACAGCGACAATCTGGTTGGGCGTTTTTTTTTTTCTCGCCGTCTGTGCTTCAGAGTACATTAAACTTCCCTTCACTACAGTTCTCCGCTGCTCTTGCCCTCTGGAAGCTCTTTAACTAAGCCAGCACTTTTCAGTCTGCGGGGATTGGTGCCAAACGGCTAGGAAATGAAATCGCAGGAGGAAGCTGCCTCTCGCTTTTTTTTTTTTTTTTTTTTTTTAAATGGCCCAAAGCTGCAAACAACAGCTTCCTGTCATCAGTCGTCAAAGCTGAAAGCAATGGAATCCATATATTGTTTTGTTTTTCTGAATTTTTTTTTTTTCTGATAAACTATTAAAGCAGGAATCAGAGGAACAAGAGAGAAAAAAAATCGTAGTTGGGAATTTGATGCCTCTGAGGGATATTTCCTGCATAATTGCACATTAAAGGAAACTTCTGAAGAATTTCAACTATAATCATCTGTGGAAATATAGCTTATCTTTATGACAGACCCTTAATGGTAACCCCCCCACCCAAAAAAAATAAAACTTAGTCTCAAGGATATGCAGAACTGCTGCAGAGAGTTGTGTTCAGAGCTTTCAACCACAGAGAAACATAGATAATCTCTCAGTTCCCACCTCGTCTTCACTCACAGACCAGGGATAAAAACCGCAGCGTGTGATAGATCATTATCAAAATGCAACCAAATACTTTAATACTCAGGGCATGAAATATTTATCACTGTAGGATTCACCAGACTCCAGTCCAGTGATTCTACTGTAATTGCCGCATTAGCACCAGTGTGTGGAACTCTCTCCTCTGTCGCACACTTAAAGTGCCCACCAGTAATTGCCCCAGCTCCAGTCTTGGGCTGAACTGAAGGAGCTGCTCGTGTAAAGCAGCACGCTTTAAATGGGGATTAAATAAAACGTAGTTTTCAACATAAGGTCTGGGAACCTTTGACTGTCCATGACCGCTAGGAACCTGTACCACATGTATGCAATAATATATTTGTAAAGGAACTTTGAGAATGTAGTTTTTTTCAATAATTATTAAATTTGTTTTGCTTTTTGATGATGCAACCTCATCATGATCACTAGGAAATGATAAGTATATGTATCAGAAACCTGAGAATCTGACAATAACACTTGTTACCATGTGGTATAGTTCAGTACAAATAGTGACTTCAAAAAAAGTTGCTTTTTGAAATTTTATTTGACGTCCAATTTTTTTTTTACATCGCCCTAGTGCTCAGAGGTGACACACATGGTGACATGGTGCCTAATTTGATAACCATTGTCTTTGAACACTCTGTATTGCATCTCTTGATCAAGAAGTATTGATAATTTTTGTTTTTTATGTAATTTTGGATCGTCCTTTAAACTACCATAGCTGACACTACATGAAATAAAAGAATAAAAGAACCTGAAATTAAAAAAAACCCTATGTGCTGCGTTTATTTGTTCATGTCCCACTGTGAAAAACTATTTATTTTCCTATAACCTTTTTACATCTGTCACCTCACAACCTCCTGAACTTCACAACATCCAAATCCAAATGCACTGACAGAGAAAGGTCTCAGCTCCTGTTTCCTTCTGCCCGCGGCCCCTTGTTGTGTCCTTGAATGCATCCCATTTCACCCTATTAGGAAAATACAGACGTAATGGAGTCAGAGTTTCCTTGATATACAAATGCAGCCTAAATGTCCTGCAGCCGTTTCAAGACAGATTAAATTGATGGAGTTTTTTTTTTCCATTAAAAAAAAAAAATCAGAATTAATTATTTGATTGTACCTGTGATCGCCCCGGTACTGATAATGGAACCAATGTCTCTGTTGGGGGCCAGAGTGGGGTGGGGGTGTCTACCTAAGATTGGGAGGCTGAAGGCTACATAGAGTGGACGATGTACCATTTGCATTTAGATTGTGTGTTGACATACAATATAGACACGTAGTCCTGTGATCCAGATATAGGAACCGGGAACGCCGAGGGAAAAGTCATGAGTTCGGAAGATAGAGGTTGGTCTGTCGGAGGCCCTGGGAGCATGACTGTATGGATGTATGTGCATATGAATGTTTGTATGTGCCGCTGCTTCAGGTGGTCCGCTGCTAATAGTCAATTTTCTCTTCCTTCCCCCCTAACAGCGTTCCTCAGGCATTTCCTCTATCAGCCATGAAGGATTGGAGGATTCGTTGTATTTGCCACACTGTAGCCTATTTTTATTAGCACCAGTGCTCCCCCCTGTTGGACCGACACCCTGAGGAGAACATCGAGGTAAATATAAGGGGAATTTAAAGAGGTTCCATTCAGTGAATGGCTGGATTACGCGATTATGAAGAGGCCTACGGGGAGGCTTTGAGGCTTGCGGCGGCGAGCAGCTGGAGAGAAGTAAAACATGAAAAATACAGTAAATAGACAATAAGAAACGGCCGAGTGAAGCCATTTGTGGATGTCACCTCTTAGCTTTAGAGTGAGAAATGAGGTAAATAGATTCTTAAACACATTACTTGCTTTTTATGAGAAACTACCAGAATCTCCTTGAAGGTTAATAAAAAAAAAAAAAAAACAACCCAATGGTTTTGTTTTCAGATTATCCCAGTAAGGAGTTTGTTGTGGAAATAAAGAAAATCACTTTTTGGAATTTGACAGAATTACCAACAGGTAGAGGACCTGTTTCCAGGGCTGATGCTAAATGAAAACAAAAGCACAAAACATCCTGAAACACATAAAAAACCCATGTGAATAATGCTGCGTTTATTTGTTAAAGTCATGCCGTCAGATATGCTGGGAAAAAAAAAAAAAAAAAAAATTCCTACAATCTTTTTACGTTTATCACCTCACAACCTACTGAACTAGCAGACAGAGGTTTGTGTTTTGGAGCAGAGTTTCACCATCGTACTGACTGCCAGAAGTTCAAATGTGTTTTTTTTTTGTATTTTTTTTATGGGGCGGGGGCAGTGGGTTGGACAATACATTGTCCAATGCATTGTCCAATGCGCGAGTTCTCTGTTAGCTCTGATGCTAGTGAAGCTGGTTGCTTCACTGGTTAAATCCTTCACAAAGGTATGGCTTGAGTGTTAAGATGGTATTTTGCATCCAAGGAGCAACTGTGAAACAAAAACTCGTAGGTAGAAAAGGTTTTTTTTAGGAGCAAAGTTTGCTACTAAGCTAGGTTTAAAGAGGAGATGGATGGATGTAGAGAGGCAGGGCATGAAGGTAGTTAGATTTGGAGTAGGTCTTATGGAGAACTGGATGATTACAGGATGACGATGGTTGATTAGCTGCAAAAAGTGTCCCGCAAAATATCAAGCAATAACATCATTTTGTTTTAGTTTCGCAATTGATACAAAGTACAAATTTGAAACAATGTTTTTGTTAAAAAAGTTGACTTTTAAGCATGGCTATAATTTTTTATTTTTTTTGTAATTTTTCCATTCCAGCGGCTTCACGTCACCCACAACAACCTTCTCTCATCTACTGCATCTTATTTAAATTAGAAATTGAACGAGTGGCTCGTGAAGCCGTCTCCTCACTGCTGCAACGCGGCTTAAAGCGTTCTAATTATTGTCAACATGATGGACTCACTGCTCCTCGACTAAAACAACTCAGTGCCGCTCTGCATATAACCAGATCAATCACTTGGTTTTTCATCTACTGTTTCCTCGCTTCACAGGGATTTTAGTAGTGGAGGAGCACCATCTGTGCACCTCTGGCCAAGACGAGAAGACGTGGCGGCTGTGTTTAAGATAATCGGAGGGAAGCATTTGTTCTCCAAATCCTCTTGCCACTGAAATCAATTTGCTTTCATCAGGCCTAATGACACTTGGTTAGGGCTTCATTTCCAAGCAGGCCATTCAGAGAGCCATTCAAGGAAGATGAAGTAAGTTGGTGAAACACTTGTGTATCCAATGATCCATATGGTCAATAGCCCTCACTGAACGGGATCAAAAGATGGGCAAACGCACTAATTGCTTCTATACCGTTGGTCTTCGAGTGTTTACTTCAGATTTCTACTTGCAAGGAAGCGTTTCTTATTATTCATCCAATATCTGCTCTTTTCATGCAGGGGAAACTGCACTTTAGACTCCAACCAGTTTCAAATCCCAGGTCTGATCGCACCAGAAAGAGCTGCAGGCAGGAAACATTTGCCAAAATATGTGGACTAACCTTTAGTGACCCCTACTGGAGCCAAAAGAGATTCTTCTCATTTTGGCTAAGGTCCTGGAGAAGGCCTCTGCCAAATTCAAAAAGATATTTGGTATGGTAAAATTTGGACCAGAAGGAAACCACCTGCCACACGGGGGAGCTCTTGGAGCTAAGCTACATAGTGCTCCAGTAAACTTGACATTCCATATTTTCTTAACTAATTAACAGGGATATCTGTAAAACAAAGTTTCATTCATTGTGGCAACATTTGACAAGAATCCAACATCTACTTACACCTTAGCCCAAATATATTAGTGAAACAACCTAACAGTTCTGACATGTTTTCTGTTCTTAAGTACATTTCTTCAACCAGTACATTTCTGATTGCATTTGCAACTCTTAAATGCATCACTTGTATCCAAATAACAACAGTGACCAAACATGCCGAACATTGCTCTGTGTCATGGCTAACAGTCCAATTTCACTACATTCCATGTAGGAGTACTCAAAACAGGTGGCAAATGGTTGCGCTAGTACTTTCGCAGGCGTGCACTGTCCAACTGGGAAGTAAAAACCCAGTCATCGTTGAAGTGTTGATTTCATGGCCCGTTTTACTGCGTGTTTCGTGACCACAGGCCCAGCAGGACTTCGGTTTTGCTGCGTAATAAAATAAAAGTAGCTCAATGGCAACGTCTCGGAGCAACTGTTGTCATGCGGCATGATGCTAATGTGAACCAAGCAAACTGAATATTGCGGTCCAATTAATTTTATTTTTATCAGCAATCATTGCATCTGGTTTAATTAGCCTGAAACGTTTATTTTACAATATTCATAATATCTTTGTTTAACTATTGGATTTTCACTAGATTTTTTTTTTTTTTTTTTTCGGAATCCACCCAATCACCCCGCTTTGTATAAACTTTTACTGCCCCCGCTGGTGCCCTGGGGTCAATGGTTATGTTGGACCCTGCTTATTAAAAGGGAATGTGCTGCATAAGTTGTACAGCTTACGACCAGGTGGTCTTCACATGGAGACAGATTGAAGCGGCGGAGACACACTGAGTCGTTTCCACTTTCATTGGCTGCCGCTGGCAGGCGATGACTATTATATTGTATAATAGGCCTCTGGTGGATCAGGGCTGCTGGACGATAATCCAGCTTGGTCTGTGGAGGACGAAGGGCTAGTCTTAGACATCCACCAGTGCCTGGTGGTAGGTGAATACTGTATTTTGCCTGGCAACTATGGTTTTGTTATCCAGATTTCTTCAATCTCCTCAGAGTGTTCGATTGAAACGTTCCAAGGAGGGAAAAAAAGAGAGGCTTCACTGAGAATACTTAAGGAAAAATTCTCTGCAGAAAAGTATTTTTCTATCCTGGCCTGTGCTGCAGGATGCTTTGGATTCTCCGTCCTCTGAGCAGACCAGAGGCTCTAAACCGCTGAAGACCCCCTGGGACGCCGCCAGTAAACCAGTAATAACTGAGCCAGATAAGGAGCCGACAGCCCGATCAATAGCGCAGCACATCGCTGGCTAATCAAAGGCTTCAGCCCCACAGGAGAGAGTGAAACAGAATATGTTTGTCCCTCGGGAGGACAGCAGGTGTCAAAATCGACTGGATTATGAAACTGGCTGCAACCAAGCGCCGGAGAGAGAGAGAGACGAGACGAGAGAGAGACGTTTGGGAAAAGACAGGTTCAGAGCAGCAAGGTGATTAAAACATAGGGACCTTAAAATAAAATACCTGAATTCAAATTAAAAAAAAAAAAATTGTAGGTTTTTTTTTTTTGGCTTTTTGAAGCGAAACAGCTTTACTTTAAGTCAAATTTCACAATCATATTTTAGTATTGACTGCTTTGCTGCCACCTACAGGATGGACGCTCATCACTGACTTGTTACAGTTGTGCCACAAATGACACATTTTACAAATGTGTTTTCCAATTTTTCAGCCGAAAGTAATTATTCCAAACAAATGTTTCCTCTCTTGCTGAGTTTCTTTAGTCGTCAACATTTCATCTGGATGTCTTGTTAGCTGCAGCCCTCGACAGGGCAACATTTGCAACAACACCGCCACAAGTGGAACGTTGTTAAACTCGTTCTTCACGCAGTTGCGACCTGTAAGTGTCAACTCGAGATTAAACAAAACACTGCCGCCATTTTTATCACCCATCTCCCTCCCTTCTCTCTTCTTCTCGACTTTCTGAAGTGACAAATGTGCATAAGACTGAATATTTCATTTTTGCCTCATTACAGAAACATTGACCCACTTTTGTTGTGTTGCTGTGCTTGACAACGCTGCACTTTTCTGTCCAAAATATTGACACTGTTCAGGAAGTTTCTGAAAACAAAGTAGGAATAATTTAACCAAGTTGATAAATGATGCAAAGTACAGTGAATCCACTAGATACAAGTTTTAATCTCTTCCCCAAAAGCACTTTTAGTTACAAAAAAAATAACTGAAATACAATAGATGTTTTTTTCAATTCCCTCGAAATATAAATTCTTCTTTTCATTTCAGTTTGCCATTTCAGGGCAGTGGCCTAGTGGTTAAGGAAGCAACTTGGGTCTGCAGGGTCCCTGATTCGAATCCCACTACCGCCAAGTTGCCACTGAGGTGCCCTGAGCATGGTATCGTCCCTACACACTGCTCCCTGGGCGCGCATTAGTTGCCCACTGCTCAGTTTGATGATGGGTTAAACGCAGAGGCCAAATTTTGTTGTGCACTGTGGTGTGAATCACAATGTCACAATGACAAAAAAGAAATTTCTTTCTTTCTTGTCTCTTTCTCAGGGGTTCCCCACAGAACCACCGTTTACCATCTCCTCCTATTCTTTGTATCTTCTACTCTGACCCCAACTACCTCCATGTCACTTCTCACTGCATCCATCAATCTCCTCTTTGTCTCCTACCTAGTAACTCCATCTCTAGGATCATTCACTAGAATAGAATGTCAGCGTCTGCCACCTCCAACTCTGCCTATTGCTAATGTCTCTAATTCAAAGACATGATGTCTCACAACAATCCTGCAACCCTTTTCCTTCATCTTAGCTGACACTCTTGATATCAATGGAAAACATTTTGTTGATTTGCATCATTGATTTGACCAAAGTTGTACATCGGATGCCCTTCCTGACGTAACACTCTGCATTTATCCGTCTTTGGACCGCCATTACAGAACACTGGCTTGTGCCACCTAGTGCCTGGTTAGAGATATACTATTCATTAACAAAATTTGAATTCCCTCCAAACCTCAAAAGCAAATAGACGTATTAGTCCAATCAAAAATAAAGTGTTTAAAATCCTTTTGGTCATGATTAGAAAAATAGTAACTCTTAAGTTGGGAAAACAGTTTGTTGGGGGGGATGTCTATGGAGCCCACTGTACTTGGTCACATCAAGGTATAAATAAATTACAATTTCATTGCGGTGCAGTTTGTTGTTGTTAAAGGTCAGAACGAGTCCAGAGTGAATAACTGTGTCCATGAATAGAAGTTTAATGAATGGAAAATTATCAGTCATGACTCTGGCCCAATACCTAATTTACTCTGCAATAAAACACCAGCGGTTATGATGCTGCAGGGGGCGATAAATGACACACTCGGTAAACAACGCTGGTAAAATCCACAACTGAGGGACATTGATCGTCCTGCAACCACAAACCAAATTTGACGAATAGGAAAGAGCGCTGGGGAAATAGTTTGTCCCCTCGCCCTTCTTTTTCTTTGTTGATGTCCAAGCATTCAGACGTACTGGGGACATATTGTAAGTTACGCCAGTGAAACCTCAATGAGCCACTGTGACTCATTCAGTTTAAGAACAAAGAAACAAACATTAACTTCCATACTTAGTAAATCATTATCCACCAGTGCTGACAGTTTTTTTTTTAACAGCAACAGAAGTTATTTAGAGAATTTTGTGTCTCCTAAAAATAGATTTTTTTTTTCCTTCATTTCAGCTGCTCCCCATAGACCCTCTGAGTCGAACAATGAGGAAACATCCATTATTTGGCCCTGCAGAAATCATTCCAGTTTCATTATAACCTTATTGTCAGTTTTCTGGTCGGAGACGCCAACATAATCTAGGGAGTTTACAATGAATAACGTGAGCTATGGGAGAGAATTCAAGGAACTCAGCACTAATACCTGTAAATAGCCTTTGTTCCTGGACTGATTATGTTGCCATAAAGAAAAAAATAAATACTAAGTGCTGAATTCCTGAGTATACGAGAAATTTCTTATTTTAGCATTTACAGTATAAGAATATCATACTTACACCTAAAGTCATGGTGTGTGGTATTTCTTCAAATCATGGCAGTAATTTGCTGCTCACACTGTAAAAATGAATCGTAGGAGTTAAGCGATTCATGTTCTTACACAGTACGATCCAATGGTCTGGTGCCATTGGACTCAGACAAACTGCAGCCAGAACTGTTTTGGATAAAAAGCTCTGCCAAATGTATGAACGTCTTCTTTTCGGCTTGTCCCTCTTTCAGTGGTTGCCACAGCGAGTCAACATTTTCCATCTCCCCCTGTCCTCTATCTTTTACTCTGACTCAAACTACCTCCATGTCCTCGCTCATCCATAAATCTCCTCTTTGTCCCCTACCTGGTAGCCCCATCTCTAGCATCACCAATGTATCCACTGTCCCTCCTCTTAACATGTCCAACCATTTCAATCTAGCCTCTTTGACTTCTTCTCCTAACCTTTCTGTCTTTGTTGTCCATCTTATCACCTGAGCTCAGTTTTGTTCCGTGACATGATGAGATTATGCTCAGACACAAAACATTTTCTGCCATCAGTTGCTTCCTGTTTCCTTGTTTTCTCCTCTGTATCGATGTTTGTGCATATGCGGTGTAGTATGGTGGAGGGGGAATTCCGGGCATATTGTCAGGATTTCACACATTCGATTTTCACACGATTGACTGTGAAGTAGTCGGGAGGTGATCGTAAGGTGAAAGTCCCTTGTTATAACCCTGTGAGCACTGCACGGCATTCACAACTCATGCCAAAATATCATTATCGTAGCAAAATTGTTCAGTGTACGCAGGCCTTAAGGGTTCGCCTGAAATGTTTATTGGTATAAGAAGAAACTACTGATAATAAAAAAAGAATGTATTTCAGGTAAAAATTACGTTTTGTGCATCTTGATCAACTGTGGCCAAGACTAGGAAGAAAACAAAAAGTTTGTCCTAGCAACAGGGCCTAAATATCCGGACCAGCTTTAAAAATAGAAATAATAACAAACTTAGAATATGGGACAATGTCTTGTCAACATAAAAATGTCCAAATTTGTGAAAATAGGACACCCGGCCATCCTGTCTGCTATTGCTTCCTCCTAAAAGACTGACACGAATTCCCTAGAGAAACCATCTGTACGCTTCCAGTTTGGCCACATATGTGACCACATACTCAACCTTCTGCAGAGACAAGACAACAGTAGGACAACGCTCGTTACCGGTCTCTGTGTACGGGTTAAATCAGCGTCGAGTCGGGAAGCTACTCCTAACAATTAATCATTAAAGCGTTGACTTTGAGCTTCATATTCACACACCAGGATAAACACCGGTACAGATGTGTCGCGTTTCCCCATCACAGCATCTGACGCTGAAGCTCAGTGAGGAAGAACCTCAGACTTTGTTCCAGTCTTGCCGGTTCCTGCTGCCACTTCAAAAGGCGTCATTAGATTAAAGGGACGTTGCGGTACCTCAGCTTTTTTTCATCATCGTGACATACGAGCTTCCTAATGTGCACATCAGCCGTTGGAATGTAAATGAGACACATTAAGATGAGAGGAATTGTTCCATTTTCATATTCTCTTTATTTTCTCAGGTGGCACAAAACTTGATTTCAAACAGAATAAACACCTTTAATGGTTTTTTGTTCTCAAAACTTGTGGCGCCTCAAACGTTTCTATTGTGATGTTTAGACGTTTTGTCCATGATTTTGTTTTGTTTCTTCAACGGTTAAGGTTTCCGTTACCCGTGAGATGATTATTTGCTTCAGTTTTCCCGCATGGTTTCCCCTTCAAACTCCCAGATCATGGGAATAATTGTCACGCAAATATCAGCCCTCCTAGAGAGACGTTGAGGAGAAGGGTTCTTTTTTCCAGTAGGTGTCAGTTTAATCAACTCTTCATTTTTTTTGACGTTTCGTACATATATTTGAATACCTGGAGGATCTGCGGAAGCACCAGTTTGAAGTAGAAATTTGAGGTTTAATGGTCCGTTGTAGAGAAAGTTATTCCTTTTGACACTGTCTAGCGCCACCTTTGTCTGTTGAACTTACGACTCTGATAATGAAGAATCTGATGAATTTGTGGAAGACAAGTTAAATGAAATTGTATTTTATCTTTTACAACTGACCAGTGTTGAGACTTAATCTGACCGAGTTGAATAAGGTTCAACTTCTAACTATTCTGTGTTGCCTAATACTAGAACACCCACTAGCTGTCATTTTGACCGCCCCATTCTAAACTCAAAATCACTCATCCTTAGCACACCTTATAATTTGATGAACCACATATATATGAAGACCAAATCTAGACTGTTCAATGACAGTGCGTCCAATAATCCAGTAGGTCTTATGTCCAGAATTGTCTCAAAAATACAGTTATAGTCGATAGTTATGGAAAGTATGGCTAGCGACAGTCACTCACCATTTTTAGCCTCACATGTTGCTCATCAATGCTTAAGCTGCTTGATTTTTATTCGACGATGGAATGTTACATTACATTACCTGTAAACATCTCTAATCTATATCTATTTGCATAAAAACGCCATGCTATTTCAGCTACTGTAGTTGTGAACGCTCGATGGTGAACTTCCGTCTGACGTGTGCATCAAATATTAAGATTTTTCTTTCAATTCTTTATTTTTCCTGACATTCATTTTATTTGTCAGGTCTTCCTGGAAAATCATGAATCATTCATGACAATTTCTTTTGATCAAACCTATTTTTTCAGCCCAATAATTCCACTGTTGCATCTCACTCATGTTTCTTGTTATTGTCAGACAATTATGCCGGGCATCATGAAGTCAACACTGGATTGTGGCGTCGCATAATAGCCAATGGCGCGCAACAGAGCCGGCATTAAAAACGTTAAATACATTCAATTATCCTTCTGCAATGCATGCAAAGATTAATCATTTATAATTCTGGGGTTGACTGCAGTAAAGGAGTCCCGGGTTCCCGTGCCGCTCCCGTCGCCCAGTGAGAACAGTTTGGTTATTACGCAGAAAGATGGCAGCGGTGAGGAAAGTAGCTGCCGCTTTACTCCATTTAATGCGATGCATAAAGACGGTAGTGATGGGGAATGTCAGTCTGATGTCTCATTAATTCTTCAGTTCACTGGGCTGTGGACAGACGCGGCAGATTGACAGGGGACGGGGAGACTTTGCCGGCATCTCCTCGGTGCTTTGAGTATAGTTAGGCTTTGATGCCTCCTATCTCTAAATGGACGTGGACCCTCCCCCAGCTGCCCCCCCACTCTCACTGTCAGTCGGTCCTCTGGGTGAGAATACATGAATACAGTGAAAACTATAACGACGGGCTAAATTACTGCACATGCTATCGAGACACACGCACGAACACACCGAGTCCGTCATTATGACTTCCCGTGAATATGGAGATCAGGAAGCTCCGGCGCCTCAGCCTGGAGGCAGGTGTGACTGTTTTCCAGGTGCGATGATCAGTAGGAGTTCCTGTTTAATTTTCCCATGTGCTTCACTAACAGAAACATATCACAGTCCACTGACCAGGAGGTGTTGTTCCTGCAGGGCACACTGTGACATTACTGTTGTGGTAGTCACGTTCCAAGACCCACCACAAGGCACTGGACTAGTAAAAAGGAAAAAAAAAAAATATATATATATACATATATATATATTTATGTACATATTTTGCAAACTCCCCTCACACTGTTATCAACCCTCCCTAGTCTGTATTAGCCTTACCACAGAGTAATATGACACTAGAGTTGTAGAATGAAGATATAAGACAGGCAGAGTATAGAAATATTATGCAGTGCAGAGAGAAGTACACCAAGTATGCATTGTACAGGCCAACAGTATGCTGTGTACGATCTTGTCAAGGTGAACACAACTACCAGCAATCATTGGCAGATATGCTTACCTTGATTTGACAATGAAAATCCATATTTTAGAAGACAAGTTTTCTCACTTACTCACACACACACACATAAACATATAAATACATATATGATGTATTTTAACGCACATAAAGTCTCACAGCCACGTAAGTATACATCTTAACATAGTCGTATATATGTGTAGCTATATACGTGTGTGTAAAAACATGTATATAGCTACACGAATGAATACATCTATACATGTATTTAATTACACATATATGTTTATACACACACACTCACACATATACACGCACACACACACACACTCACACATATACACACACACACACATATACACGCACACACATACGCACACATATATACGCCCACATACACATATATACACACACACATATACACAAACATACACACATATATACACACACACACATATACACAAACATACACACATATATACTTTTCCTTTCGGCTTATCCCATTTTTTATACACACATATATACACACACATATATATACGCACACATACATATATACACACACGCACATATATAAATATATACACACACACATATAACATTCATATATAAATAATTACTACATTGTCTTGAAACGTACTTATTCAGGTTAGGAAAAAAAAAAAAAAAAGGTTTACTGAAGGAGTCGGAGATGTGTAACATAGGCAAGGAACACTGAACATCCAATCTATGGATTGGATGTCACCGTTACTACATAGATCTCAGTTCCCACCATGTAAGCAGTCATATGATGAGGATGTAAGAGTATCCTGATCATTCTCAGATGGTCCCGACACCAAGGTTTACCTGACTCCTGGGGTCATAACACACTTCATTTTACTCTGCAAATATTATCAGGTAGTATATGCTGTACGAGTCCTGGGCCTGTTTAGTGGAGCACAGCACTGATATACTAGCAGGAATGAAAGAAAAACACAAAGACTGTATGTATGGATGAAGTTGCTAGACCTGTTGCCAGTGTATGCAACCTTTCATTGGGCATTGATTTTTTTCCCATTTTTATGTAAATGGTTAAAATGTTAGGAATTGACAAAACATCATTGTAATACTGTGACATGTCTTTTTACCATCAAAACACACCATGAATAAAACCAACTCTACTCTAGTTGTGACTTTCTAATCCTTCTGAACTCAATATGGTTGAAAATTACAACCTACCAACTGTCAGCTTGTGTCACATTTGTCATTCCGTACATGAAGCTTTGCATACATTTATCCAGTTGCTCGTCTCTGATTGGTTGACAACCGACTACAGAGCCATTCCCCCCCAACACCAATTACAACTGTTTATTACTTTTCAGATTATATTTTAACATATATATGTATGTTTGCCAAGTCTCAATGCGTCAACAGACGGTTTCACCAGAATCCATGACTTCAACCCAGCTTCATCTAATGAAGTTCTAAAATACACCTGAAGCCAAGCAGGTTTCTGACATGAAGTGACATTAGATTTCCCTCCCACCACACTCCCTTCCCCATCAAAATATAAGAACAAAATAAACCCTAAAATCTGGAATATCACAAGTTGTCTTCAAATAATTCAAAACATTCCCAGAAAGGCATGAAAACACAACAATTCTTCCCCCTAAAACTCCAGCAGAGACGTGACCATGTTCACCTTCCTATTTCTAAAAGCCTAATGACCAGTGCAGCACAGCCTCCCTTTATCACCTCCTCCACAGACTGATTGTCCTCACCTGTGTTGTCCCACAGGTGCCCAGGTGGTGATTAAGAACCAAAAAAAACAAGGAAAAAGCAAAAGAATCTTAGATTTTCTGATAAAAATGTGATGTGTCCATAGCAACAAATGAATAAACTTATATGAAAAGAATAAAGTCAACATGTACCAAAAAGTACTTTTATACTTTAACTTGCAATAACAGTACACCAAAAATATTTTTTTCAATATCAGTTGATCGTGTTGAATATTTTAAGCTCTTTTTACATCTTTAGACAAATTTTCATTCCATTATTAATTCAATTTTTATATAAAGTTATCTTTTTTGGTGACTATAGCTTCATATCCTTACATGTAAAAAAAAGAATGAAGTGTTCATGATGATTTTTTTAGCACTTCACAACAATAGATTCTCTCAGGGGCATCAGTGGTGGCCTAGCGGTTAAGGAAGCGGATTTGGATCTGAATGGCTCCAGGTTTGAGTCCATCGGCTGCCACGTTGCCATCAAGGTTCTCTGATCACCGTTCTGACCCACTTACCAGCAGGCTGACCACCTGAAAGTGTATGACAGAGTGAAAGAAGATGATGCAGTGTGATTTGGGTGTCCATCATGGAGACTGCTGCACCTGCGACCCAGTGACGGATAAGAGGATGTTGTGTGTACATTCTGTTGGATTGATTGATGTTTATAAATGGTGCAGTCGAAAAACTAAATCTACTGAAGAATTTCTATTTGCTGTTAAATTCCTCATTTATTTAGTAATGATGAAAACATTTGATCTAGTAAAAATAATGATATTTTACTTTTATCTCAAATTTAATTCAACACAATATATTCCACTGTTCAATTCATTTTACTTTTTTAACTTTTTGTGGTGATTACTACGATTCATTTTTCTTCATGTTTTCAGGGAGTTTGTGATTTTGAAGAACAACAGGTGAAGTCAATTTTCTGTTGATGAGCGGTGGAGCTCGCCACAGCCCAGGTGAATCAAACAAACGACTGACAACGTTAGGGAAACGGTTCCCAACGTCCCCGTTCCATTGAACTGCAGATTTTTATGATCATGATACACAATCCCTGGCGAAATTAGCAATTTACATTCATTCATTGTTGATTTGCATCTGCATCTACCTACATGGTACATTAATCAACAAAATAACGAATAAAACATGGGGTACATTGGGTACTCTTACCTTTCAATATTAAAATAGCCAATGTAGAATATTGGGTACAATACATATTTTATATTTTATTGAAGTTTTAAACCATTAAAAATGTACATAATACTAAGCTTATTTTGGTTGAATACCTTGAATTTTGTTGTATATATTTAAAAGATGAATAATGTATCAGGCAAATACTAGAATGAAAAAAAAAAAATTTTCCTACACGGGTTTCACATGTGGTTCTCATATACTGTAATTTAGAAAATATACAGATTTTTATTCTTTTGTTTGTTCCTAGACAGACTTGTGTTTCACTTGTGGTTTTTGGGCCGTGTATGAAATGCTAGGACAGATGTTTAACCACCATCCTTTCCTGGTCTAATTGCCTGTATCCCTGAGGACAAAACAAAGCCGAGGGCAGTGGTGGATGACCACAGCCTCACTGGACAACAAGGTGAAATGTCCTAACCGCGGAGAGTAATGAGCTTCATGTGAAGGTGAAAAAAACAAAAAACAAAAACACTGTTGCTGTAATAGGAAAACAAACATGAAGAAACACAAAGAAAAGCTGTCATTTTGAGGCTCTTTTATTACAAACTTCACCATCAACAAATACTGAAGTGGAGGTCTTCAGCAAGGCCAATGTGGAGGAGCAGCATGTCCCTGTTCGAGGCTGCAGTCACGTTAGCCACATAGTGTGAAACATTTATCAGATAGACCTTAAAAATTACTTTACAATAAATAGAAATAACAGTTAACAATATAAATATGAATATATGTTACATTTTAACACCATTCGCAAACATTAAGGCGATCAGTTTGACTCAGCAGATCGGAAATTTTTCACGTTCGATTCCTGATAAATCCGGTTAGGACTTAGAGAGGGTTTGCGATGACAAATTGTTTGCTTTTAAATTGAGTGAAACAAGAGATATATTATCTTTGCTGATTACAACTATTCAAAGTATTGCAACTATTAACTCATGGAATAAATCACTAATATTTTATCACATGTGAGGGAATACCAACACAATATCCTAAAACTGTTGTTGAAATACACAGTGAATATTTTTCTCGCACTGCAGAAAAATAAATTTATGTCACAAATAAAATAAAAAAACTAAAATACCTTCACCCTACACACTTCCAGTATTAGTAAGGACTACATCATAATGTCACACCTTCCGTCATTTTATGATTTATTAATGTTCACGACAAGAGCTTTTAGATAAAGCTGTCTGTCTGGTATTAACTTTTGCTGGTTTATTTAGATTTTTTGTCCATGATGTCCAAACCTATAATTACTATTACCGATATAAATCGTTCCTGAAACTGATGCAGTGGTTGCCTCAAAACTGAGGTAAACATATCAGTACCTTACATGCAGTTCCAACAAATTTGACCAGACGTCCCAAATAAAATCTATTGTGCAATGCTGATGACCTTAGAACAGGGATCTCAAACTCGCAACCTGTGGAAGGGTATTTTGGGGCCCCCACCTTGACGTGAAAGTTGAATTTATTGTAATATTTCGTAGATTTGTTCTCCACATTTTATGGTAAATCCTATAGTTCTCAAAACCCTGATCCACAGTCAGAATCTATGGGAAACTGATTATTTATAAAAAAAAAAAAAAATCTTTATTTTGAACACTGAAATCTGACGTGGATGTGATAGTGTGGGTGGTGGCCCTCAATTTATTTGAGTTTGAGACCCCTGCATTAGAATGTATGTGAGTGAACTAACCCCAGATTAATGTCAGTTCGAACAAATCTGTGTGTTTGCTGCGCCTTAACAACTACTGTATCAAAAATGGTAATAACTAATACCGGAGGTGGTTCAGACTTGAGGATGGTTGCATGCTTTTTGTGATATTTTTTCATAAAAATAACTCCATGATTTGGATGTCATCACCTTGCATGTAAAAAAGAGTAAAGATTAATTCACATTGACTCAAACAAAACCTTGATGTTTGGAAATTATTTTCCTGCGACACTGACGTTACACTGTAAAAAATGTTCTTACAAAAAAGCTGCTAAATGTACAAACTGTGAAAAATATCATATTTTTCCTCATTATGTATAAAAAAGACGCCTCAAATGAGGCAAATGAAGTCACTTCATATGTAATGAAAGAAGAACAGACACAATGTTGACAGTAGAAAGTACTTCTTCACATCCAGACTGTGGAACTTGTGTGTGTGTGTGTGTGTGTTTCTAGGCTTCAAGGACACTGAGTTGGTATGGCTTTGGGACAGGACGGAACATGTGGGCAACATTTAGTTACCGATAGCCCTATCGATAAAGTTATCGATATCGAACAGCAATTCCAGTGATTTCCTAGTTTTGTATCTGAGCATTTAGTAGAAAAAACACATCAAACGAATTCTTAGGAGAACTCACTCAATCATTTGTCAGCCATTCAACAAAGCCACGCTGATAAACCTGTTGAGAGAATTCCTTCACCATTTACTAAGTTATTTTCTTATTTCTGAGGCAGTTAGAACACCAGAGAGCACATCTGTAGATCAGCATGAATTGGAGAAGATATGGCACCCTGGTGATGTTGGTGGTGACCAAACATCTGCCTGAAAAAGTGTATAACTTGTACAGACTGAAGCTGGAAATTTAAGGAAAAGTATGTTTCTGAGCTCATCTTTGCCCAAGACTTACATTAAGTAAACCTAAAATATGCTAAAGACAAAAACCCGGGACTAAACAAGGTTGATCTCTTTAATGTTAAACCCATGATTGTAGCAGAGTCATGCTTTGTCTGCTAAAGTGGTACCTTTAGCAAGTTAGAGAGAATTGTAAAATTTCACAAGAAAACCTTTGGTGTGAAGAAGATATGTGCTAACGTTCTCAATAATCCTCACCAATTTTTACTTGTTAACTCTTTACCTTCTTCTGTCTCTTCAGGCCAAATGGGTTGTTCAAATTTGTCTTGAAAGGATTTGAAATATTCAAAACGTACAAATTTTAGAAAACACCTTAAAAAATATTCATCTTGAATCTTTCACAGAGGTTTGTAGAAATGCTGGCTGAAAGTATTGTTGTGGTCGGTACCAACCAACGTACTGGTAACCTGACATTGTCCAAAAAAAAAGCCTTTGTATAAACTTGTAAATGTCAGTTTCTTGATCCTAGGCTGTTGACGGATTGTGAAGTTGTTACAGTGATAGTTACAAAGGTTCATCGGAAATGCTACAAAGTACTCAGTGATGGATCTGCAACTTTAAGAAAATCCCGTTCTTTTTTTTTTCTTTTTAAACAAATCAGTAGTTCTGAGAAAACAGTACATGTTCGTTAGACAGTAGTAACAGACAGGAAGGCGTTGTGGACTTTCGAACTCTCAGGAACTCTGGCTCCGTGACTCATCAATTCCTGGATGGTCATCCAGTTGTCGAGGATCTTTTTGTTCCGTTTCTTCATCATCTTTTTGTGACTGAGCTCTAAGATATTAATCTCCTTCTTGCCCTCGGCCCCGCTGGCTGTGCCCTCCTTCAGACACTCTAGGCGGCTTTTTTGCATGAACTCCCTCCTCTTCCTTTGCTCCCTGGCCCGGGCCAAGTGCTGTTTTCGCTCCTCTTTGCTCCAGTATCGTCCCATCTTCATTTCACTCATGGCATCATCATCCGTGGTCATGCCTCCGCTTCTCTCCTCCCTGATCCTTAGTGCCCGTTCCCTCAGGATGCGATCACGTGCAGGCCTACGGGCCACGTAGCGTGTACCGTCTGCGCGCACTTTGACTTTCCATTCCAGTCGTGGCTCCCCAGGGCGTCCGGTCCTGTGCCCCTGATCTCGACAGACACTAAGCAGACTCAACTGGCTCTGGGAATACTCCAGGGAGGAGTGCTGCTGGAGCAGCTGCATGTAGCTCTGCAACACAGGGAAAGATTGTTATCACAGGTGGTTGACTCAGGGGAAATCTGTTTTTTTGTTGAAATGTTTCTTTTATGGTACAAACCTGGAGTTGTCTGGATCCTCCTGGGCCTGAATAAGGACTTGTTTGGTACGAACAGCCATATGGAAGCGCTCTCCTGGATTCCCTGGTCCTACCTTTCTTCTCACACCTTTCGTCATCTGCGGGTAGAGCTGGGTCTGACTCCGACCTGGATTGGTTGCTCTGATCTGGGCTGCTGGAGATCACAAGTCCTGGGTCTGCTGGTCTACTGTGACTGGGTGTACCATGAGGTTTAGGGATGGGGATTGGGCAGGATGGTGTGGATGAAGCCAGTCTGAGGTTTTTCTGGTTTGTGATGGCAATATGTCTCTGCAAAGAGTGATCCGGAGAGCGTTCCATGCCAAGCGGTGTGGACCTGGCACTCTCTGCTGTGTTGTAGGCACTGGAGCTGTCCTTCTCCCGGATCTTGTCCGTCTCGGACCTCTCCGGATGTTCGTGGATATCGGCCAACCTGCTGTGCCGTTTGTGCCCATCTTTAGGGCTACGCCCTGGTGAGCTGTGCGTGGAGTCTAAAGTGTGTGTCTGGCGGAGTTGATGCGCTTGCATGATGCTCTGACATTCCAGCTCAATGCTTCTCAGCTCCTCGTTGAGCATCTTCAACTCGTGCTCCACCCCACTTCCTTCACCTTCACTGTCCACACCATCCCCATCTCCTCCTCCTCTACTACTGCCTTTTTCTGTAAGGCTGCACTCTATACTATGTCGGATGGAATACACCCCGCACTCCCCTCCATTTCGTATTTGACACTTCAGTTCCAGCAGTTGCTGAAAGCAGTTCTCTAAGCCGAGGATCGTGCCTCCACTACTGGGGATACTAACCATGGCCTCGTGACCTTGGCCTTTTGACGTAGTCCTTGGACTGTGGGGATTCTGGGACTCATCTGTCCCAGCCCTTGTGTGTGGATGCTCTGCCCTCCATCGGTCTCTGAGGCAACGGGCGGGGCTTCTTCTGTGTAGCCTGGCCAGCAAGGGTTGGTGGTCCGGACTGTCTGTACTGTGTCCCAGGCCACTGTCTTGGTTGATGGAGGAACATGTGGCCGTATCTGTTGCCATTTCTTCATCGGCTTGAAGCTGTTGAAAAAAGAACAAAAAACTAATTGTAACTGGTGAACATTGTATGTGGAGAAATTTAACTACATGCAACTTGCAAAATATTTCTAACATGCACCGTTAGACAAGAAATAAAATAAAAAGAAAAGAAAAGAAAAAAATACAGAACAAAACTTTTTAGAAAACGAGCAAGTGCTATGGAAACATTCTGTTTGGAAATATAAGTAAACCAAATCACCAAAACAGGGAACAAGCCAAAACAAAAAAAAAAAATATAGTAGGTTTATTCTCATCTTAACTTCCCCCAAAAACTAGGCCAGGAACTCCTTCCCATTTGACTCTGCTCATTAAATACACTCCCCCTTGGCCACAAACTATTTTTGCAGAGGTTAAAATTTAGTTTCTTTCAACTCTCAACCAAGGCAGTTGGTGGCCTAGTGGTCAGGGGTCACCAACTACGTGATTAAGACAGCAGACTTTGGTCCGCAAAGACCCTGGTTCGAATCCGCCTACTGCCAAGTTGCCACTGAGGTTGCCACAAAAACACTAACAGTCGTGTATGAGCTCGATTAATTCAAGGACATTTTATTTTTTATACATTTTCTTTTTATAAATCATGTCTTCATTCCCTGCGTCCCGTTATCGTCCCTGCGTCCCAAGGATGATTTTTTACTAACACCTGATACCACTTGTGATTTAGGCAGCTCAGTAAGTTTTTCAGGTTTGGCCTCCAACTTCTCCCGTTGTCATCTTCCCTCTCACCTCATCTACTCTGTCGAAGCACTGCTCCTTCTTTCTCCTCTCCTCCAGAATCTCCATCTTCAGCTCCTCCACCAGCTCCTGTTGCTCATCATCCAGCCATACCTCCTCCTCCAGCTGCAATCACAACATCTTGTCAGGGAAAGAGCCTCTGTCACAGGGTGTGTGTGTGAATGAATGTGTGTGCGCATTTGTGTGGAAGCCATAGAGGGGGGAAAAAAAACCCAGCTGACAGTTCTCTTGAGTGGGGAGAGCAGTCATCAGGCAGATGACGTTATGTGACATGACATACGGAGCGGGGAGCCCATGTAGGTGCGTAGGCGTGTGCGTGTTTACCTGGATTTCGGGTCTTGTCACCAGAAGTACGATGCTCCTTGCTTCCTCGCTTGACAACAAGGCAACTGCTTTCTCCCTGTCTCGCACCTCGCACCCATTTATCTGCACATCAAACACAGGCGTAGTTGGCGGGGTTAACTCAAAAGACCTACATACCATAGAAAAGATAGTTTGTGATTTTATTGTCCATGTCGCTGCCAGGAATGAAAAGACGAGTCATAAAACCATCCATTTTTATTACTACATATGAGGAACCTGATTTCTCTCCCTCCATTAGTTCCTTCTCTGCTCCTTTTTTACCCCTTCCTCCTCCAACCTCCCCTACGGCTCCCCCGTCACTTCTATCACCTCCATCCAATTGTTGAGGGGAAAACAACGTCTGCGTCGCTCTGCTCCATGCTTGGTAAAGAGAGTCAACTGCATGCTTGCATTGTGGGACCTCAGGAGGGTCTGCTGCACCACGCATCCAGACACACAATTATCTGTTGTTTGACAAGTGGCGTTCATCTTTTCCACACTAGAGTAATGGGGCTGTCAGGGGGAGGTAATTGGGCCAGGAGCACAGAGGGGCTTGTACCCCACATTTATCCACACTGCAAAACAGACACAGTATAGTGGGGGTAGGCAGGTACTCTGAAACAAGTACTCTAAACGGGTACGTTAAAGGTATCTCCCTACCTACCTACCTACCTACCTAAATACCACCTACCTACCTAGATAGATAGATATCTAGATAACCCAAACTATCTATCCTCTATAACAGTTACTCTCAAATGGGTTTGTATAACAGGTACTCTGAAATGGCTACTCTCATAGAGGATCTTTAAACAAGTACTCCCAAACAGGCACTCTGAAATGGGAACTCAAAAAGGTACTTACAAAGGGTACCGTTAAACAGGTACTCTCTAATGGGTATCTGAAAACATACTCTCAAGTAGGACATATTTGAAGGAGAAACTCTCAAATGGGAATTTTAATAGATTTTAATGAAGATTCTCAGTTGTAAACGCCATGGTCAAGGTAAAAGAGTTTTGTCCAGTAAGTCTGAATGGAGCTCCGCACCTGTAAAATACGGTCTCCTTCCCTGATGCGTCCATCCTTTGCTGCTATACTGTTGGGTTCCACCTGCATAGAGGAACATGGAAATGACAGGAGTCAGACAGAGGAACATTGTATGTATTTCTAACATCTGCGTTAAATTCTTAGAAATACAGTGTTTTATAAAGGTTTGCGGAATTGAAGTCACCTTTGGGTAAAGATATTCTGCCAATTTTGTATACCGTGGGAGGGATCTTTAAGTTCTAAGCAAGACCTTCTGCAGTCTTGGATGAGTGAAATGAGAATCAGTGAAGGTGGGGTTGGTAAGACAGTTTTGCATTGTTAAGGCCTGGACACATAGAGGCACAGTCTAGGATTTCTCCAGAGATTCTACTCTATCAGATTGCAGGACAACCAAGTGGGTCCCTTCATACTAACTACCTAATCACACCTTGAAGCTTGTGACGGCAACATTTCTTCCCTTGGGTCAGGGTTGGGTTTTCACATTTGTTACACTATAACAACCCTTTATTTCAGTATTTATGTACTTTAAGGACTGTCAAGTTATCTAAAAAAATTGTAGGAATATACTAATTTCCTGGATGACGTTCCCCATCTAAGAAACAAAACCTCATTCATGAAACTCTTTTGGTAGCTTCTGTAAAACTTCAGAACTGAAGAAGATTCCTGTGTTGCACTCAACTACCTTGATCAAAATGTTTGAATGAATCTACTTTAACCAAACCAGTGACCCAACTGTGACTGGACAGGAACAGGCAAAGTCAGGTCCATAAATAAATCAAAGAATTTCATTTTACTGTTCAGAAATGGAACTTTTCATGAGGTTCTTTTATTCTCTGCTAGTGTGAAATCATGATTTATAGCATCTAATTTATCTTGACTGGTATCTGGTGACTCTGAACCATAAAAAGAAAGAGACTGAGTAGGTGTCATCACTAAGGCACCAGTACAAAAGGAAACACAATAACAATAACATAAAAAGGCGGTCGTAGTGTTTATGGTGCAGACACTACTGTTGCCCGATGAATCATATCTCACATGCTATGAAATTCATCCCTGTAGATATGCAACTAAAATAGCATATCAGTATAAACTTACAGAACCACTTGATGAACTTTTCTCTTTTATGAAACCTTGACAGATAAGAAGGAAAGGGAAAACATACTTTTCCTCAAAGTTGTCCCGGTGCTATCTTTGTATAAATTCTAATGAGGGGAATTAACATTTTTATCCCTCTATCAGGCAAACAGAAATAGACGTGAACAATCGGCAGGGGGCTGTGTGTGTGGAGGTTCAGACGGCGCTCAGGTTGTTTGTGGTTTTTCACTGGCATAATAATAGAGTCTTTGTGGAGCTTAAGACACAAAAGACGGAGGTGAAGCCGCCGGGGTTGCCAGATTTACTGAGTCTACACCTACCATTTCATTATGAAGGCTGAAAGAGTTAAATATACCGCAGCTCTTTGTGTGTTCTGACAGTCCGTTCCTCACAGCTGTAACATGATCCAAACTAATTGGTTTTCATTTTCTGTTGTTAACGGAACAGAAGCCACACCTGCCGTCGTGCTGCTTTTTCTGTTGCCGTTGCTTTTTTTTCCCTCAAAAGTCGAATTGAATTGTTTATTAAAAACGTAAATAATTGTTATGTTTCATCTTTTGCTTAGTGACTCTTGTTGCACCTAATGAGCTTATGTCGTGTTTAAAGTCCCGCAGTGATCGATTATACACTTCACTTAACACAAGAGGGGATTCAAAGGGTGAAAATAATATTTTGAACACAGCTTCCTCTTCTACTCAAGGCTGGTTCATTACCTGTTGATATTTTGGACTTTATTGACTCATTTAAAAAAAAAACAGCTTCACCTTCGTCCACTGGATATTGAGAATTTTATCGTCTGACAAATTGGTAGACGATAAAAGAAAACAAAGCGAGCAATGAATTTGGTTAGATCCTAAATGGTTAGGTGTCTATTTTATCTCAACTTCACTGTTGCCACCACTGAGTTTTATCTCAAAAACCTGAAAAGAACCAGTCTTTTGGTTACAATATAAAATTTGAGGTCAACAAACAGCTTCCTGTGACCCAGATTTTGCTCTAATCTTCCTGGAAAGATCATAGTTTTTGGCTTTTTGGCTCCATTTTGACACCACAAACAAACCCAGATACATATTTATACAATATTTGCTGCTACAGGCCTAGCTTGCTGGAGGAATTTTCTCGGTGCCTCGACTTACATTGTAATGCCTTTGAACAAAGAAAGGAGGAAGAAAGGAAATCAAACTCCTTGTCATTGTCATCCACACCCCTGCATTTACCCATCACTAAAGTGAACTGGGCAATTTTGAGCAGAGAGCAGTGAGTGGGTGACAGTGCCTTGCTCATTGGACCTTAATAGTAACATGGCAGCCAGTGGATTTGAACATGGAACACCTCGGATCCAGGTCTTGTTCCCTAACCACTTGGCCACACTGCCCCAAAAATGTTGTATCACACAGCAGTCCCCAACCATTTGGCCGAGGACCGGTACCGGTTTTTGAGTAATTTGGTGTCAGGCCGCAGGGAAATAATGTTTCCTTTACTTACCCTTGATCCATACCCATATAAACAAAATAACTTAACAATAGAATGGTTGGGATTCCATCAGCAATAATGCAACTACAGTATATTTCATTAGGAAATATTTTCTAAGTGAAGACAACAACAATAAACTTAAAATGACGCAGAGTCATTGATACAAGAACTTTTTATAACGGTCTGGTAGCAGAAAGTTATAGGCAATGTACATTTGATAAATCCTTGTTGTGTGCATGCACTGTTAATTTGGGTAGGAAAATTTTATCGGTAGGAAAATATTTCAGAACGTCGAAAATTTAATTTTATTTAGGTGTATTTATCTGCCACAACTTAACGACCGGTCCGTGAAAATAGTACAAGACATTTAACCTGTCCGTGGGGAATAATGGTTTGTATATGGGACAATGGGAACAATTTTAAGGAAAATGCACAGGTGTCTTGGATTCATGTCCCAAAAAGGACCTCATATTTAACGCTAACTCAGATCTGTTCATGTTGCCAAATTAGCCAAATAAATTTGCGTTAGATTCATTGCTAACCTGGCTGACGTAGATACTGGTGTCCTCCTCATCATCGGTTCTGTAGCACAGCGTCAGTCCGAGTTTCTCTTGGCTGTTCTGCCGGCACAGTTCCACCTCCTGAGTAACACGCACACAGACAGACACAGACAGACACACACAGACAAACACTGTTTAGGATTGATAACGTTAGCGCCTGTTGTGAGCCCATGCAGACTGGAAAGATTCCAGAACCATATAATTTCATTCCTGTATCATGGATTTAATGATACCACCCACGGCAGACTGAGTTCAACTTGATTTTTACGCAGCACATAACTGTTACTAATCACACCGGGAGTCTTTTACTGTCCCACAGCCGTGAGTCTGTTAAACAGCTCTGGGCAGAAAAGGATCTGTTATTTTTCTGCTGATGATGAACAAAGAGTCAGCTGTGGGCGAAAGGAGTTAATTTGAAACTTGGAATTTGTGGGTAAGGATGAAAAAAATTGTTCAGGGCAAAGATAAATGTTCTGGAGAAAATCACATTTTTGTCATCACATTTCTGACTTATATGGTTACTGCAATATTATGTTGTTATTATATAGGTACTATAGGTATGTACTATTGTTGACAGTTGACAGGTACATTTGGATCAACTTTAAACCGTCTTCAGGCTTACTCCAATGTAGTTTGACCAGTGGGCCACAATGACTCCTAGGATTTATTATCTTCTTTTTCACCTTTTGTCTCGTCCCTTTTTCAGGGGTTGCCACAGCGAGTCAACAATTTCCATCTCCCCCTGTCCTCTGTATCCTCAACTCCAACTACCTCCATGTCCTCCCTCACTGCATCCATCAATCTCCTCTTTATCTCCTACCTGGTAACTCTATCTCTAGGATCATTCTCCTACCATTCCTCCACTGATCATGTCTCACCCGTCTCAATCTGTCTTCTCTAGCTTTTTCTTGCACAGCGATAATGATATTTTCCTCTTGAGGCAACGCTATTCCTTTAGGCTGACGGTATAGATGAGTGTGATTTTTGTGGCAGTTGTGAAGACTGCTACCACTTCGATCGAGCAGGCCAAATTAAACACCACAGCGTGCTGCTATTGGCACGTGGGCCATATGTTTGACACGTAGTAGTTTGAGAGCTAATTTTCAGCCATCACAATGGCAGCAGGAGCACAGCAGCAACACAGTATCTGTAAATGAACCAAACCCTCTCTGCGCTGTAACTTATCACGCCGTAGCCAGAGTGCGTTCACAGAGTAGGCGAGCCTTTGAGGGGTGTCTGCGCTGATAAAACTTCTCTAAATTTAAAACATTCTCGGCGCCGCCTGCCTTCAGATCTCTGCGGTGCGTGAAGGCAATCACACAAAGATAGCGCAGCTTGCTAATCTTTATTAACCCCTCGCTGCCAAATTAATATCAGTGCTGCGAAGTTGCAGAAGGAGGGGTGTGGCGCAGAGCCTGGAGTGAAGATGAGGATAACAGTGGGGGGAAGGGTGTTGGAATTAAACCTCAAGCCCCCAATTTTTCTGGTTTCATCACGGGGGGAGAACGATAGCGGAGATTGACAGGGGAAGTAATTAATTTCTGTGGCATTTAACCCCCTGTGCAGACAGCCCTGACCTTCAAAGGTTGTGCTGTGTTATGAGTTTACAATACTGTAGTCGGAGTGAAGCATCACTCCCTGCTTCACACACTGATTTGTACGAAGCCCTTGGTGAAATACCAGCAGCATACGGTGAGATCAGACAGTATTAACACCCTCATGTCACCTAGCGCTCATTGTTCTGTAGCGGCTGAGTGACTCTGCGGTGCGGCCCTCACAACTGAACCTCTTCCAGATGTGTGGAACTGTTGGTGCCGACGCCCGAGAACAAGTGACTTAATTAGTGATGATCGGATCATAATCTCTGACTGCGGGCTCTGAGTAATTAACCCGCTGTGACGTCTAATGCCGTTTCACGTGGCTTCACCCGCCCGCATTGTGACAGTTCCTCACTTACAGTGCGCGGTAACTAGTCCTTAATTGAAAGGCCACATGTTACTGACGCGCATGAGAAGCAGAGACGTGCGTTTCTGTTTCTATATATGCAAATTTTTCATATTTCAAAGCCACATTAAACATCTGCCGCTAACTTCAGGCTAATAAGCTGACGACTGTTGTTTCATTTTTCATTCGCAGGATATTACGATCAAACTAGTGTTTTGGCTCATTGTTTCCGACGACGCAGACGACGATGTGTCTCAGTCGTCTCCACGCTACACAGTGATAATTACAGAATTATGCAGGAAATTCATATAACAGACTGTCATTAGTTTTTCAGGTGTTCATCCAATCATCTTACATATCTATCTATCTATCTATCTATCTATCTATCTATCTATCTTTTTGATGAAGGTATCTTGGATTCATGTCAGTAGAGGGTGCGACAGCCACACTGGTTGTTTTTTATTCTGCTGACTGGATGACCTCTGTTTTTTCTTGGATTGTGTTAATAAAGTTTCATATTTAAAATCTCAAATCTATCTATCTACCTACCTACTTACCTATCTGTCTATAGAACTATCCACCCATCTATCTACCTACCTACCAATCTTGCATTTTCAAAATATATATTCTATGGTTTTCAGCTAATTTACCTATTTAGCTCGTTTTTCCAGAGAAGTCTAACTATGTCGGTGACATATTTTTTGTGAATAATGTTGAGCTCTTTGAGCAGACATTGCAGTGTTTCATCAAGAGTGCACTGATCCACATGTTTACCAACAGTCCTGCTGTGTCCTAGTGAGTTAATTAATTCCCATTTTATTGTCATTTTATTATTATGGTTAAAATCCTGCAAAACAATTCCTGATGTGAACTTTATATCGCAGATATTACTAGGCTGTGGCAATAATTGCAACTGCATTTTATCATTTGACATTTTTATGACCTGCACAGCATTATTGACCAATTTAGAGAGTAGTAGCCTGGTGGCCAACATGGCCTTTGGCTGCATTGATTCTGGTCACTCTCTAAACACAATATACAAGCTGTAACACTGCAGTAAATCACCAAACTGCACCTTAATGGTGAAAACAGAGATGATCCACTTATTGCATACAACTATAAAAACTTTTCTTTGTTCCTTTGTCTCTTTTGACCTAGTGATAATTCACATTTTAGACTGTTTTTTTAAGAAGATTTCTTTGTAATCCAGTTAATGGCTTCTGTCCGACAGGTTGCTGCTGTTGAAATATATATGCTTTAAGCTCGTAGCCATAAACAGCATCTATTAGGATCAACATATGCCAGAGAATCTATTGTGACTTCATTGTCTGGACTATAAGTCGCTCTCATTGCATCCTTTTACGACTCAGGTGTTTCTTATATATTAAAATATATTATAGATAAAATATCGCATTTGTTATTGTCTCTGATAGCCACTAGCGAGCACTCTAGGATTGTGTACTAGCATTTGCTACTTCTGTAAGTTACAGTTTTTGTTTTTTTTTTCTTTTTCATCTTTCAGCTGGTACAACTTATACCCTAGGGTGTCTAAATATTAAAAGATATGATTTAACGTTTGTTTTTTTCCACAGCCACTAGAGGGTACTGTAAGATTGTGTACCGGTATCTGCTACCCAAATAAGTTGCGTTTTCCATCCTCTGGCAGGTGCGACTTATACTCAGGTGGTATAAGGTTTGTGTAACAGTATCTACTCCTCCTTTTAGTCACAATTTTTTTTTTATCCTTTTGTCGGGCTGACTTTTACTTTGGTGCAACCTATATATGAAAATGTGTAATTATATGTTTAATATTTTCACACTCAGAACCACAAGAGGGAACTCTAGATTTGCGTATTAGGATCTGCTTCAACTTTTATCCATCTTTTAGCCGGTGTAACTCTCTAGGGTGACTTATAATCCAAAAAAATACAGTTCTTGCTTTCATTTAATGACAGTATTTTCTGTTCTATTGAAGTCGAGCTGTGGATTGGAGAGTTTTCCCTCCGTACAGTAAGCACTCTGTCGTACTACAACAAAGAAGGCATCAGTGTAAAAATAACTGGCCGCGCCGAGGCTCACTTTCTACACTTTGTACTGTGTGTGATGTATTACACAGAGGTAGATTTGGCAGCGCTATAGAAGCAGTATTATGACAGCGGGAGCCGGAGCGTGAACAGTGGGTTTGCAGTGGAGCTAAAGTTGGCAGTCAGAGGTAATGATCCTGGGAACTGGAGCCGCCGCTCCGGTTCGTGTGAGAGGAAAGCCATTCATGTTTCAGTTAGATACACCTGGATGGACAGAGGTAAGTGTCTCTGTGTGTGTGTGGCAAATGGAGGCGGTGTTTTCTTGCAGACCTTTTTCCAGCTCTCCTATCACACAGTTAAGGCCACAGCTGGCAGCAAAAGGAATCCTAATGACCCACAATGCTGCTCACTGAGCCAGAGAGCGCCTATTAAGGCAGTTTGGACGGCGGACTGTAGGCAACTGTCGCCCATCATGTTCACCTTGGTGCCCTGTCTGACCGACCCTCATGCATCTCTGACACTTTCGGGAGCAGAACACTGAGTTTCACGGGCAACCAAGAAGACAATCCTTTCCTGTCTTTCTGTCTTGTGGAAGGACACAGATGGACAATTAAGAGCTGCCACTCCTCGCTATGTAGACACACTAAAGACAGTGGAGACTTCCTCCCATGAACCTAACGGTTATCCCCAACATGATGTGACAAATCTTTACCGACATGTTATAGGTTTTTCCTCCGATAAAGAAAACCCACAATCGCAAAACTTGTGTTTTGCCAAATGATCTATGACCCAAAAATTGTTTTGGGGAAGAACAGCTGTACATAAATGTTGATAGTCACTAGATGGCAGTATTGCAGCTCATTTAATTAATCGCATACATGTAGAGTGGATTACATAGATAAATAAGTGATACCATGCCTGTATGGTTTCATTTAATATCGTATTTGGTGTTTGGGCAATATTGGCTAAAAGTTCATATTGGATGTCCTGTTTTCTCACCACAAGAAACATACAATAGGAGGTTTAACCATCAATTTCTCGGGGAATCAAACCGAGGCTTCAATCTACATGAAAACCAGTCAAAATTCACAAAACACCACTGATGTAATCGACATTTTACTTTATATCCTTATAGGAAAAACCGATGCTGAGGGGGGCGCATGTGACCCTGGGGAACATGCTTTTTTTCCGCCGTACTACAATAAAGTGTAATAGCACATCCTTGTAAGTTGAACTATATCTCTTTTTTTGTTTTCTTTATGTTAACAAGGATACAACGTTATGCAGAGGTGTAGCTAGAACTATTTTATAGACAAATGCTGTTATTTATAGTTGCGGTAGAGAGTGGGTGATGGGGTGGAGGGGGGTCGTGAATGGTTTTCTTCTAGCTAGGGGGGGCGTAACAGGAAAAGATTGAGAAGCACTGGACTAGGACACAAAGCTATCATCATGAATAAAAAAAATGCATGTACTTATGGAGCAAAAAAAAAAAACCAATGGTGAGAGGGAATACTATTACATAAACATGGTATTGCAGTTTTTACAAACAAATCGACACACTAAGCAGTGTTTGGCAAAAAAAAAAAAAAAAAAAACCTCCCCAATCTTTGTTCTTAAAGAAAGAAACATCTGTCTCAACGGCCTTCGCACATGTCCACGCTTCACATACCTTTGATTTCTCTGCCCACTGACACAGACCTCTATCTGCTCTGAGCCTGTTCCACCTGCTCCCGTCTTCCTTCTTTTAAAACATTACAGCGAAGGTAGACTCCTGACTTCGACCTCATCTGTCAACCTGTCCGCCGCGCTCCAAACCAAAAGAGCCCCGGATCAGATCCCTGTAGCTCCTCACCTTCAGGAAACCAATCAACCTGGTGTAGTACGCACTTCAGGACTCACTACTGTTCTGCTAGTGTAATAAGAGTCTTAGTATCACATTAGGGAAGTTATTTCTTACGCCAATTGAGATTTTGCTGAAAAAGGTGTAGTGATGTTTATTTTTCACAAACATAAGGGTTGCCTCTATAACAGACCTGGGCAAACCAAGGCCCGGGGGCCGGATGCAGCCCGTTTGGTCTTATAATCCGGCCCGCCAGACATGTCCAAATTATACTTTTAATTTATATTATCCTCGTTATCCTTCGACCTTTTCCCTGCAAAGCCAGTATTTCCCCAATAGATAGCCTTTAATTAATACTTCACTCATCATTTATCTTAGTTCACGGAAATACTCAATCTTTCTAGTCCTGACTTGGCCCCTGACTCAAATTTGAGACAACATAATTGCCCAGAACTGCTCTATAATGATATTTGTGTAGGACTTTTAGTTGAATATGAAGGATTATATAAATAAAAACTGTGCTATAATATATACTAATACTAACAATAAAGCTCTGCTCACTTTCTGGTCATTTGTTCGTTATCTAGTTAGGGAGTTATATTCATATTGTTTTATATATTGAATCTCTATTTACTTGATATATTATGTTGAGTTTATGGGATTTTATTCTAAATCTACACCAAAAGAATTAGAAGTTGGTTGTGAAATGTTAAGCAAAATATAATTTACACTTTTCATGTTGTAAAAAATGGTATTTGGACAAGCCCAAGCAAAAAAACCTAATGTAAAAGTATAAGAAAAGTCCCCCTGCACTCCATTGTTTTTTGCTCAGTGTTTGAAAAATCCCAAAAATCACTACACTGCAGTTCATGATGAAAGCGAGTCCAAGTGCCTGCGAGTGAAGTGTCCAGGTAATTTGAATCTATTGTTAGCTGCCATGAGGTGAAAAATGCTGCTTCCTCCTCTTAAAAACCCAGAGCCAGAGCTTCGCTTCACAAAACAATCTACAGGAAGTCGGCTCCTTCCACCAGAGATTCTCTTCTGTATCACTGTGAGAGGCAATTTTTCTTGTATTGTTGTGGGACCTGTAAGCACCGTACAACATGTCCAGCCTTGGATCATCTCCAGGGATTTTTAGTCACACAATAGGAGCCACACAACAAACTGCATCAGAAAATGCCGGACACTTTTATCTTGTTACTATAAGACAGAAAAAGTGCAGTTCACTTCAAGAAGACAAAGATTCTTTTTAGAGACATGCTGTGTATTTTCTACTGTAGCAAATGCAGTTTGTTTCACCATAGCAGGAAGCTGAAACATGACATCACTGAGTCTATCTATCTATCTATCTATCTATCTATCTATCTATCTATACAAGGAATGAGGTCATTAGAGGGACAACACAGACAGGAAGGTTTGTAGAAAATACTAGAGAAGCCAGATTGAGACTGTTTGGACATGTTCAGCAGAGGGACAGTGCATACATCGGTAGAAGAATGAGCCTAGAGATGGAGCTACCAGGTAGGAGACAAAGAGGAGATTTATGGATGCAGTGAGGGAGGACATGGAGGTAGTTAGGTAGGAGTTAGAGTTGAGGACACAGAGGACATGGTTTGATGGAAATGCGTGACTTGCTGTGGCAACCCCTGCAAAAAGGGACAAACCCCCAAAAATGGAGCTTCCATCCATGTGCTAATAATCCACACAGCTATTTGGTTTTAAGGAATAAAATACAAAATGTAGAAGAAGTCAAATATATGACCGACTGTAAATGAGACGACAAAAGTCAAACGCGGAAAATAGCTTTGTCATAGACGTACCAAATTTGATATAGATTCCAATTTGGATGATACATGTCTTGAAATTGACTCTGTTCAGGCAGCACTGACCTGACCACTGACGGGTCAGTGCTGCCTGTAACCCTTTAGGTCTAATTTAACTGTTTGATCCAGCTCATCAGGTTGCAATTGAAAAAAAAAAGTACATTTTGGCGTAGGATGCTGTACATCAAGTCATTTATGGGAACAAAATGTCAGATTCATGTGAAACAGTACCTCATACTCAAACTCCTCCGTCCTCTCCGCCTCCACCTGGGTGTTGGACAGGTACTCGGGACACTCGTAAAACTCATGTTCCATGGTGTGGATGGAATGGCAGCTGAAATGAAAGTCAAAGGAAATACTTTCTTATTTTATTCCCCACATTTCTACGGGTTTTAAGACGTGCCACCTTTTTAATTTGAAAATCACTGGTTTGACCATTATTTTGAAAGATCGGATATATGTTGGTTGAAATTTATCTTTTGATTTTTCCAATGTCAAATCCAAGAAGACAGACTTTCCTACATTTTTATGGTACTATTTTGGTTTTTTTTTACCCTCCTGTGTGTTACGTATACGCCGATGATACGCGTTTCTTTAGAACGTCTTTCTACAGCAACTCCGTGACAAAGCTCCCAACAACCAATGCAGATTTCAACCATTTCCTCCACAAATGCCCTGACCTGCCCTGTAAATTGTCACCGTGATAATTGCATCCCCATAATCATTGACCAACAATGGCAGATTGATTTCATTGGCCGCGCGGCACGGACCTATAAATAGCCAAGAATGGATGCATTGCCAGGATGCAAGTTCTTTCAACGCATTGGCTTTTAATCGCCTGCTGAAAACTCCCATTAAAGAAAATGGATGAAGCTCACAGAAGCAATTATTGCATGCGAGTCTGCTTCTGTATAATGATATAAAGAGAATTAAGTGCTTAACTGCGCTCAGGAGTTTCACACTCTGGTTCAATTTCTTAATAACTACCATGAAATTAATTGTCCAACCTGTCCATGTGACAGCACTACAATTTTTCACTGTTCTGTTGGCGACAGTCGTACAACGAGTGTTTTTTTTTTTTTTTTTGTCACCTGTCAGACAAAAGGAAGGGGCAGATGTCAGGGACGGGAGGTGTAGCGGGTCGATGCTTCGCCAATGCCATGATGTGCTCAAAGGTGATGTCGGTTTGAGTGCAAACGTCCACCACGTCCACGTCGTCCGATGTTCCGCCCAGGTTGAGAGGGACCGCAGCTGTTGCAGCTAAGTTAGGTGTCCGCCGTAGGACCTGGACCATGATGGGGTCTCTCCTGATGGCCTCCACCACAGCCTGGTCATGTTCAACCTTGGAGAAGTCTCGCCCATTCACCTGTGGGAAGACATGAGAGTCAATGACAGCGAATGATGAAAATGCCTAACAAATTCTAACTGTTTCTATGTCTTAACTTTTTTTTTATGTCACAATAAGACGTATTACTGTAAATTTTAAGGAGTATATTTGTATAATCTACTGTTGCGTATATGTTGCATATATATTTAAAAATCATATATTTCGATCTGATTTTGATTAGACACTTTTCTATCCAAAAAGTGTCTATCCCTGTTACACTTTTCAACTTATCTCTAGATTTACATAGTAAAATCCAGCCCCGAACCTTTACAGAACCATCATCATATGAATTTTGCTATGGGTTCTAAACACACTCATTACGGCGACACATACAGTATCTTCTTGTTAGATCTTTATATTGATTTCCTGTCATGTCATTGAACAATATTGCAAAATACAGTATTTATCCTGATATTTGTACCAATACTCCTGCTGTATATCCATATCTATGATTACCTCATAGATACTATTTCTCTTCTTTCACTCCTTTCACAATATATATATATATATATATAGCTTTAGAGCACTTAACATCTGCACATATATGTAACATACTCCACATAAGTGTTAGATTTCACCTAATTGTTATCTCATATGGTTCACAAGCTGTTTATGAAATCCCACTGTTTGTGTTTTCTTGCATTGACAATAAAGGTCTTGTCCAGGTCTAATTTCTGGAATATAAGTCGCACCGGTCAAAAAATACATAATCAAGAAGAAACATAGTGTATATCAGTAGGTTTCGGAATATGAGCCACACCATTGCCCTCAAGCAACTGTCAGTGTTGAAATATATGTGAATTGTATGTTTTAATATAATTACAACCTCAGTGTAAGTCACAAACCAAGAATGACAAAAAAAAGCATCAGACTTTTAATTTGGAAAATATACTGTAATTGTACTGTAGTTACGCATAATATCTAGAGGACTAAGCAATATTCTTGGCTAATGACATCCAAACAAAACACTTAACAGATTTTATGTTTGCTGAACTATTGAATGTTGGTCCTTTTCTGTAATTTACATCCTAAAGTGGTTGGTCAGACAGATTCTACAACCACAAGGTGGTGTTAAAATACTGCCCATTAATTGTAGCGTTAGATTTTCACCCCAGTTTTTACGATTACACACAAACTACAAGCCTGTCTCTTATACACATCTAATGGCAGCTGAAATGAAAGTCAAAGGAAATACTTT
>JAFBJS010005814.1:0-39475 GCA_016785265.1 Paraplagusia blochii | reverse complement strand
AATATTATCATTACCCTTCTACCTTTTCCCTGCAAAACTACCATTTTGCCAATAGATGGGCTAAAGAGGCTTAGAGCATGTTGCCTGTATTTACTACTTTACTTGTTATTTATCTTTGTTCACAGAAATACTCAATATTTCTGATCTTGACTTGGCCCTTGACTCAAATTTTAGTACCAGTTGTGGCCCGCGAGTCAAAATTATTGCCCAGGCCTGCTCTAGGCCAAGACAGGCCCATTCAGCTTTGCAATCCAATCCGCCAAACCTTTCCCTTTTCCCTACAATTTTCCCTTTTTGGCCGTCACTTGGGCCTAGATGTAATTGGTGTGAAACTCCAAGGCTCACTTCCGGGGCAGGTTTGAATTCTAGTAGTGGCAGTGGGCTCAACACCCACAGGATGGTACAGTTCAGTGCAATATGAACTGAACGGCAGTTGTGGAAACTGCATAAACCCAAGCTCTGGTAACGCAACGTGAGTGAAAATGGATGTATGGATGGATTTTCCCCTTTTCCCTGAGAAGGTTAAAGGGTCATATGCACTTGCCATATTACTTGCAATGTCATTTATCACAATTTAAACTAATATTAATCTATCTGATCCTAAGCTGTCTGCCATGTCCTAAATTTGGACACATCATTGTGTCAAAACATATGAGATCTGACAATTTTATGATCTCGAAATACTCCATTCATAATATTAATACTTCCGTTACTTCACTAGCTGCTTGCCCTTTGCTTTTACAGGTGACGACCAACCTCTAGTGCCTCCAGTGGTTACTAAATATAACTGATGTTTTGTGCGTTTTGTGTAACATCTCCATATATAACGAACAGGTGCACGTTTATTATAAAAGAACAGGTTGTTTTTAAACACTTCCTGATTTACTTCGTTGCCAACTTTGTTGTCTTATTGAATCAGCTAAAAATATGTCTTTACACCAAACTCCAGCAAAGTCAATTAGCCCATTAGCCAGTGATTTGAGGACACCAAACTTTGCAGCTGTGAAACTGACCCTCTGGCGTAGTCGCTGTTGTGTTGTTTTTGTTTTGTTTTTTTTTATGAATAACAAAAGTCAACACAACTTTTCTTCGCCATTCACTTCACATCCTGCCATCTGCAGCTGCAGATTAAGTCATTAGACGGCAGCGTTAAGCCTTTCACCTTTTTTTTGCGATGTCACGTTTATGTCGCACTCCTGCCCCAGACACATCAACTTAAAAAAAAGAAAACACAATTTTTAAGTTGTAATGAGCTCCAGATGGACACATTAAAATCCAATCAGAGAGAACGGCGTCGTCGGCAGAAAGTGCTCATCCAGGTACACCTGCTGGAGTGTTTACCTGCTGTTGATCCTCTGTTCAGTCTGCTAGTTGATGAGCTAACTGGGGGCTGATTAACAGCCAGCAGATGTGACAAAGAATGGAGATAATGGCTCAGGAAACACAGCTTTTATTGTGTAGGGGTGTTTTTTTTATCTTTTATTCTAATGTTTAACACATTTTGCACTTCATATACTGTAAAGCAGCACTGGATGATTGAATTGCAAATGAGGAGATACAGATGAGAAGAGATGATTGAAGAATGTTAATTATCATGGTCCCTTAGACCTTACTTAGCTTTATCTCAGTTTTACATCCAAATGAGTTTCTTTATACTTTTTATACAGTAGGATCTCATCCTTTATATAAATGTTTTCTTACTTTTTTTGTGATTTCCTGCTTTTGTTTATTTCCATTCCCCATGGGGACGGCTGTTTAATTTAGTCAAAGTGTGGATTTCTCTGGCAGGCTCACGCTAAGACACGTGGGTGAGCGGATTCCATCGATACCGGGCGGTAATTCCATTTTTATTACTATTTTCTTATTCCTCGTCACTCATTCCTTTGACTGCACAGACAGGAGAACAATATAAACCCCTGACATCTCCTGATGCAACGCACAGAAACTCGGGACGGGAACACCAGAGAACTGAGAGAGTCTAAGGTCAGACGGTGGTCCACGGGGACGGCTGTAATGAAGCTACAGTCGACTATAGTCTTCATACCCCGTTCAAGATAAAGGTTACCTTTGCCAATAAAAATGGTTCCCAGTGGCCTTACAGCAAACAGTCTTGACTGTGTGAACACACTTGCTAAAGGCCAAGGTTCAATGTGGAACAGTAGAGACTGGTGTACGGCGCCGCATGTGGCTTTGGACCCTTTTAGGTTAACTGTCAAACTACAAAGGTAAAATAAAAAACAGCTTTATATTACGGAAGTTATTTGTTTTGGATCTGAGCTTTTGAGATATTTTATTGGTCAGTTGTGTGTTTTGGAACCTTCATACTCAACGACAAATAAACATCAGCTTTGTTTGTCATTCAGCTTAAAGCCAGTTTGTTAAAGTTTTGCTATTTTTTTGCAAAAATGTTCATCTCCCCCTGTTCTCTGTATCTTCTACTCTAACTCCAACTACCTCCATGTCCTCCCTCACTGCATCCATCAATCTCCTTTCTGTCTCCTACGTGGTAGCTCCATCTCTAGGATGATTCCTCTACCAATGTGTCCACTGTCCCTCCTCTGAACGTGTGCAAACCATCTCAATCTGTCTTCTCTAGCTTTTTCTCCAAACCTTCCTGTCTGTGTTGTCCCTCTAATCACCTCATTCCCTATCATGTCCATCCTTGTCTCTCCTAGAAAGAATCTCGACATCTTTAACTCCTCCACCTCCAGCTCCAGCATATATAACCAATATATATATACATATATTATTTCTGATTTTCACCCCGGACACTGAGTTAAATGTCTCAGGGCCCTATATGTGATTTGATCGATTTTTGCTAATATCAGGGATCGAAATATCAGATTTTCCTTGTCAGAGCAATATTAATACAAAATAATACACAATAATGATCTTACTAATGGACCAATTGGCAGTTTCCTAACATTTTAGTGTTATGAAAAAAGCTTATATTTGTGTCTTTCATAACACGTGGAGCCTCTTGACCTAATTTGTTATCAGACACTAAGCCCTCTTGAATGTGACCCCCACTGATCCTGATACGGCTCAGCATAGAAACACACACAAATGACGGTGTCGGCTCCTAGCTACTAATGCAACACTCGCCTCCTTAGATGTGCCAATTACACACATCACTAGCTATAAGGGTTTACCAGTGGACCACGGTGTGGTGACGGCCGCTACACGTGTTAAGAGGCGAGAATCGAACACGGGGAAGATGAAATCACGGAAAGACCCCGGAACTTTGAATGTGCGGCACGGAATTATCAGTAGTTGAGCGTGTGATAGCTGTAGGTTTTTTAAACACAAACACAGGAGATAAGAAGAAACCTGGAGATTAGAGTGTGTGTGTGTGTTTGTGTGCGTTAGAGATAACAGCCTGATGGAAAGCACTCAAGCTCACGGCTGAAATCTGACAGATACTGTGACATCTCCGGAAAATGGAAACAAACACACAATAAAACATAACATCAGCTCCCGGCAGACATGAAGCCGAGCTGCGAGAAGGTATGGTTTCCATTAGGTGCTCGTTCCTCTGAATGATGCCTGGGTTTCTCACTGAATGGTCTAACAATAGATCACAAAACAATAAGCTGCTCAGAGAGAAAGAGAGAGAGAGAGGCCGACTATTCAACAGAGACCTCGTACGCCCTAAAGGAGCCACAGTCCTCGACACCAAACTGTCTCTGATAATTTCCCGATTAATCATTCGTCTGCAATTGACTCTAATCTGAGTGGGACTTGTTTATGAATGAATGGAAATTGACATATTGTGATGAGGGGACACGAGCAGGTGGCGTTCCCCTGTGGTCAAATCTTGTCTTCTACCCTCCTTCGGCGTCACGTGACACGGGTGAGCAGGAGGGGTTTTCGGGAGGCCAATCTCCTGTGTCGAAGGCTTTCTGTCATAAATGTCTCATTTCAATAATAAAAGTCTCTGACATACAATATCACCCCTGTGCAACGGAGCCGGCGAAGATGATGGTTTCATAAATTTGACTGGCAGGCTGCGCAACTGGTGGAGCGCGCTCGGTCAGCTGCATCACATTGACCCCTGCCTTGTGAGGGATGAGAATATCACCGTGTTATTGATGCACGTGTGACAAGTCGCCAACCGGGAAAAGTATCAAATCAGCATGAGGGCGGTTAAAGAAAATGAACGCCTTTATTTTATTTCCCCTCTCTCTCCGTCAACGGTGGTCGGGTTATAAAGAAAAGTTATGGCAGTCGTTGTGATGGTGTACGATCCAGAATTGTTTGAAAAAAGGCAGGTGTAGTCAAAAAATCCCCAGGAGGGCGCAGTTTGTTTTGGTTTTGAAACAATATTAATTCAGCTGCTCTGTCATTTCACACCATGAAGGCTGGATCTACTGAGATGGAATTGATTGATCACGTTTGACATATTTTGTTGTATACTGCAGGGGTGTCCACACTTTCTTTTTTCTTGTGAGCTACTTATCAAATGACCAGGCTGAAGTGATCTACCTAGGTTGAAAACTGTTTTCAATCTAGGTAGATCATTTTGGATCGGTTATCGTTCAGTGACCTACACCTGTACAAAAAGCCCAGATCGATTGAAAGTGCAGTAAAACGGTCCGATGGTTTGGAATTTTGTCTGTGTATCAGTTTTCTTGCTCTAAGGCCCCGCCCACAAATTGACATTAGACATAGGCGCCACATTGGTCGCTTCCGCCCACCAGATCAGCTCATAGACATATATACAAACATAGCTTCTGTATGCCAAAACAAATCCCTCGGTTCCTTAACCACTAGGCCACAACAGCCCCGACAAACATCACATGCGTCAAAATATCAGATTGTTTTTCAAAATTTTGATTTATTGTTACACATTTTATTTAGTATTTACGATAACATACATTTGATCAATACTAAACCGGGCTAACAAATTATTTTGTAATTTTTTTTTGCTTTTTGCCAAGGTTTGCCTAGAGCGGTTCAACTTTAAATTAAAATTAAAACTTTGAATTAAACCATTAAAACTTTATCAGCAAATCAAGGATAAAAAAGACAAGTTCCAGAAGTAGTAATTTTTGTTCAACACCTTCCTTCATTTGATGTTCTTGCCAGTCAAATCCATCTGAGGCTGCCTGATGGATTTTCTAAATTCAAATGAAAATATTATGGTGCATTTTCTCTTCTAACAAACAACAAATCTAATTATCTCCAACTATGAAATGACAGAGACAAAAATCAAAATCCATCGGTTCCTAAGATTGTACGGCGTAGTGAAAAACTTGAGATATAATTTCCCGTAATAACGGCCAATTTCAAGCACCCGAGCACGGACACAGCATGAAGTAAATTGCCAGTAAATTGCAGCTCTCTTGTAGTTAAGAGACTTTTTCTACTACATTTAGTCAGAGATGTGAGTCTGTGAGTGACCAGAGCCCATTGTTGTGCAGTTTTGGCCGCTGACCAGTTCTGCAGGAGCAGCTGGTGCTGGGATCAAGGCCACTTCTGGCATGCGTACGGATTGAGGGGGAAAATCCTGCAGTCTGCAGCGTGGCGGCTTTTTCCTGGATTTCCAGACAATTTTCACCTCCGACGCGGAAAGAAATATTTAACTCAAATTCCAAAAACGCTTCAGAGACGTCACCTCTCATTTGCATGTAAAGCCGGGATTGTTCGTCGTTTCCAATCAGCATCCGTTCACAGCGCATCGTAATGCTGTGCTGTTTTACATTTCTCTATCGCACCAATTAATCAAAGTGACAAGGTATTTAATGAGTGGCAATTAGAGTGTTAACAAAAATGCAAATCAGGCCGAGCGACTGTGGGAGAGGGCGGGAGTTTGCATCCACGGTGGCATTGCTGTTTGCGCCATAATCCATGGCAACGGGTTCAAGGAGATTCCGCTCAGCACTCTGATTAGCCCACTCATCCATGCGGCCCAGTTCAGTTCTCCCTCGTCTCTACCTGCGACCGCATCCGTTCTTCCACCTCCCAGTGTGACTCCTTGTAATGAGTGTCCTTCTTGTATTTTTTTTTTTTTCAGAGACACGAGCCTCGGCAAAACCAGGAGAAAACAACCAATTAGTTTCGCCTGGGAGAGACCACATGACGACATGAGAAGGGAATTAAATAGATGCTGTCAGGACGGGTGTTAACCACCCCGCTCAGGTCAAACCCTTCTGCGTCACGCTGCGTCTGTAAGCGGTAGATTACACCATGGTTCCTCAAAAAAAAAGACAAAAAGTCTTTGTGATGCACTGGCAGGTTTGATCCGTTTGATCTCCTACAGGGGGCAGTATCAAATTAAGCTCCTCTGCTTTCTATGTGTCCCTGGTCAATAAGGCGTCCCAACAGCGGTTGACTCACTGTCCGTCAGCGGCTTACGTCCCACAGAGGTGTAGCTTCTGCAAATTTCTACTGTCTGCTAATTGGGTACAACATTCCTCTGCCAATACTACTGCAGATATAATTGTTTGACTCCATGTTTGGATGGAGAAAAGTGAATTTGTTGGAAGGTTAGCTTACAGGTGATGTAGATACTAAAGAAATTGAGAATTTTTTTAAAATTTTTTATGTTGTAAGGATGTTGTTCAGGCCTTTTCTGTCAGTTTATTTATTTATCCAATTCCGACCCTGGTGCTCCCTAAAGATAGGGATGTCCAAAATTGACTTTTAGCAAAATTGTCCAAACACTTAATTTCAGATTCCGAAATCAAGTGCATATTTGATTCATCAAACACTTTACCTAACAAGAAATATCTAGGCTTCATGGGCCACAGTTGGCCCCCGAGCCTTATTTTTAATGTCTGATATCTCTTTTGTGCAAAACTTTCACTTCAAGTGTTGTTGCCGACACTGTCACTCATCCCGAGTCAAAAACATCCCCCCTCTCTGCCGTCTGTCCTTCAATCTTTTGACATTTGTCAATTTCTTCTTCTGCTGTCAGAATAAAGAGCATCACCGCAGTCACGTGGACGACGGCGGGAACTGACAGTTCTCTCTCCGAGAGACGTCGTAGACCTTTCTGTGGGTTGAAAGGAATCGGCAGGTCGTTGTGAGGATCTTTAAAAACAGACACGACGTCACTTTCTTTTTCTATACCTGTCTGTTCCCCTCGGTGTGTCTGTGTCTCTGGGGTTTTCATGCTCATATGTCTGTCTATTGCCATCCGAGCAGAGAAAAAAAAAAACACACACGCAGCCATCAGAGACTGTTGACTTTGGCTGTCACTCCAGGCAGCCATTTGTGATGTAAGTGCGGGGAAATCAAAGGTTATCATCTGCCAGCGTTCACATCCAGAAGCATCTCATTTCCTGCCTCCTCGTACCAAAGCGGGCTTCCTTTCAATTAAGTCTCATGAATGCAGATAAGGAACTTCCCTCAGAATGTGTCTTGATTTCTCTTGTTTTCTGCTGTTTTTTTTTTTTTTTTTTGGAAACACTCTGCGCTTTTACTCCCCAAATCCACCACAGCAGGGGGCGATCTTATGGAGTCTACAGAATCTTACTGTAGCAACACCCGGCGACCCATAAAGCAACCCCCACCCCCACCTTTCCAGCAATATCTGCCACTGAAGATCAGCAATTACGCACCATTGTTGAAGGATCATTACATTTTGAAAATGGAGCTTTTAGGCTTTACAATGTCGGTATCTGAGTGACCTATAGTTCTGAAACAGTGTGAGACTATCGCTGAACAAAATTAGAAGATGAGAAGAGCAAAGAAAATGCACTGAAAATTAGGAAAACGATGGAATTTCAATGGTGAAATTGATAAATTAGTAAATGTCAAATGTCTAGCATGTCACTTGTCTGTTATTATTATTATTTGAGGCAACCTAATGCAGGATCTCTAACTCAGAGAGACGGACCAGTCCTTTTGGACCTACAACACATCCACACATAGTGCTTTCAGACGTGTCCACTCTGGTCCACATTTATTGCTTGCATCATCACACCCTTCTCATCTGGCCCTTTTGTTTCTGTGATAAAAGTCTTTGGTTAAACCTTGGAATTTGCAGAGGCTGAATATTGTGTTTTTCTCTTGATCGTCTTCTTCTTCTCCTTTCGGCTTGTCCCTTTTCTCAGGGGTTTCCACAGCGAGTCAACAATTTCCATCTCCCCCTGTCCTCTGTATCCTCAACTCTGACTCCAACTACCTCCATGTCCTCCCTCACTGCATCCATCAATCTCCTCTTTGTCTCCTACCTGGTAGCTCCATCTCTAGGATCATTCTTCTCCCAATATAACCACTGTAGAGAATAAAATAACATATGTTCTGCGGCTGTAACCCCTCTGGCAAACTCCCTATAATCATCACGTAGGGAGTTCATCCACAGTCGTACTCACCATTGACCAGTCTGGTCAGGTTCTACCTCATTTTGACCAATAAAATGACTAATGTCTCCTTCATGATGAGGCCCATTCATCACCACGGGGCCAACGTGTCTGTGTTTAACTAATAGGCTCCGTGTCGTGGAGCAGCCACCGATGGCACTGGTTATGACAAACTGCATCAACAAGACATTCATTACTCTCAACATCCTAGCAACCAAATCACAATTACCACAATCCGGCGAGTGAGCGTCCATGGCCCCGCTCCTCTTCCTCACACACAGTGTTGCCCATGCATAAATTAGCCTCCTTTGTCACACTCTGAGGAGGGAGGAGGCGGAGGCAGAGCCCGGAATTAACTTAGTTTGTTTTGCCCCTGATGAGACAGGAAGCAGCGATGGTGGATGACTTCGAAACTTCCTGACTGGCAAATGGAAGGAAGGGAAGCGCACCTGCAGAATAAATGTGTCTTTTTGCTCTAATAGGATTTTTTTTTTTTTTTACTTTTTTTCATTGACATTTCTACATGAAGCGCTGCCTTGTGCGTGTGCATCCACGCAGAAGGCTCTTGATTGACTAATGTACGTGGACGCTGCTGTATCAGGACTCCATTGTTGCTGCGTGTCCTCCCCGCAGTCATTAGACGGCCATTAATCTCTTGTCCGCCACGAAAAACAACAGCCGTACAATAGTCGGGGCCCCTCACTCACAGCAGCCCCTTGACTCGCGGTAGCAATGAGTTTGAATTAGGCTCTGGGGGGTCAGAGATTAGACCTGTGTAATTCATTCTGAGTTCACAAAGAGGTCACGTGTCATGACTGAGCTGAACAACAAACAACAGCGTGTCACTGACTCTGTTTGCTAATCAACATTAAACATCAGCGTTCTCTTTCTCGACTTTTTGCACCATGAACTGGTTTAATGTCAGACATTTTTGATCAGACTAGACTTTGTACTGGGCGGTTGGTGGCCTGGTGGTTAAGGAAGCGGACTTGGGTCCACAAGGTCCCCTGTTCGAATCCCCTTCAGTTACCACTGAGGTCCACTGAGCATGGCACTGTGCCCCCGGGCGCTCAAAGCTGCCCACTGTTCACTTTGGTGATGCATAAAATACATTCACATTCACACAGTCACATTTCGTTGTGTGCAGTGGTGTGAATCACAATGTCACAATGACAGGGAGTTTGCCTTCCTTTAAGGTAGCGGCCAAATACGACTAATAAAAAGATACAACCATCAGATAAACTGGTGTTTTTATTTAAATTTTTTTACATTTAAAGGCTTCACTTACTTGAGAGTCACGTATAATGCAGCGCAGGCTTGGTGCATGGGATTAACATGTTGCAATAAATCCATACTTCTGTAGGATTCTTGGAATTGTCTGTGAAATGTAGCTTCCTTCTTCCCTGAAGACGTAGGCTCTTCTTCTGTCACCTCACTGACTCTTTTTTTAACTGAGCTAAGAAACTTACCAAAAGTTTTTTCTTATTATGACCGAGGAAAGAAGAATAATGTTGGCCGCTACTTATTGACTTATGGACCGGTTCCAGTCAGCAGCCCAGGGTTTGGGTAACTTTGATCTACATAATAAGAGTCAACCATTTTGGGCCATAAATACCCTGTGTCTGACTTTTGAATCGATCTGTTAGAGAAGTATTGTCTGTTTTTTGGGGTCTAGGGCTGCAATTTATTTTTAGCTAGTTATTTTGGTAGTTATTGATCTGAGTATTGATTTCGATCCGTCTGAGATTGTGTGATTAAATTGAGTCTGTGTTTATATTCAGTGATAATAACAAAATCCTGTGTTATCTCATATTGTCGTTAATGAGGTCATTCATCATTCTGATACTTCATCCTCTTCAGTAATGTCACACAAGACTCCAATGATCGAGAGTCAAAAAGAAGAGTTTTTGATATCCTTTGTTCATGACTTGGGACGATGCCCTCTGTCTGCTGTCTTTAATTTCTTTCATCAGATTTGGTCAATTATTTCAGGTTGCCCCAGTGAATGAACATTTTCCATCTCCCCCTGCCCTCTGTATGTCCTACACTGACTCCAACTACCAATCTCCTCCTTTTCTCCTACCTGGTAGCTCCATCTCTGGGATCATTCTCCTACCAATGTATCTACTGTCCTTCCTCTGAACATGTCCAAACCATCTCAATCTGTCTTCTCTTGCTTTTTCTCCAAACCTTCCTGTCTGTGTTGTCCCTCTAATCACCTCATTCCTGATCCTGTCCATCCTAGTCACCCCTGAAGAGATTCTTATTCCCATTGCATGATGTGATCGGACCTTTATGACACTGAAATAATAAGAATAAAATTAGTTTTTTTGCTGTTTATTGTAATCTTAGTAATGTGCTTTGTGTATTGCCCTTGTCTCAAAATGTTTTCTCTATCTGCTGAGAACTATTCATTAATTTATACCAAGGCCGATCCTGAGTACAACTCAACTTCCCCTTCAAGCACATCTTGTCCTCATAACTATGGATTGAAAAACAAGTTTTATAATGTGCTCGCTAATGAAGCATAGTGAAGAATTTAAGTTCCCGGAACAAAGGAAATAAAAACATAATGAGATATTTTACAGAAGCTGTGCCATAAGGAATCTCTCACCAAATGAAAAAAACACTTGAAAATGTTGCTCTGAATCGTTTTTCGTTTGAGCCCAGATTTGGTTTAAGGCAGCAAAACAAAAAGAGCCACAAACTCCAGTCTCATTAGCAAAACATGGTAAAGCTGGTTGAGCGAAAATATTTTGCTGTGGGAGCAGGAAAATCAAAGATTTATGTGCTGCTTTTTGCATAAAATTAAGTCCTGAGTGTGAACTTTACATTTTCCCCCTCCGTCCTCCCCCCAGAACCTTTGCTTCTTCCATTTAAAAGTGATGTATATTTCTGCTCACTGGAAGCACCTAGGCCATTAGCATTATTCAAACACAGGGCTTCGTCAATCTGCCCTTTGGCGAAGAAGAGAAATGACTGCACGCTTCACCGACTGTGGATCGGTTAAGGAAGAGAATTTCCTGGCGATGAAACATACATGGGTTTTTGAAGCATGGTTTCGATCACCTCCTCAATCAAGACGTGAGAAGGAGGTAAATGTCCAATCACATTCAGCTGCCGGGACGTATCATCAGTCTGATAGTAATAGGACGCGGCCAATAGGTTCATTCTCAGCCACTCACTTCAGACTTTTTTAGATGGATTGATGTTTCCAAAAATGTAAAAATTGGGCTTTTAAACATCTGGCCTGGGAGCCACTTCTGGCCCAAAACTTTTTTGATTCAGGTCCATTGTTAGTCATCAATAATTGAGTTTTTTTTTGAAAGCCTAACCATACAAAAATTTTGTCAATAGCATACACCTATGAATTAGTATGGGATAAGATATCCAAAGAAACCACTGCAACCTATGGCCTGAGGGCTATATGTGGCCCATTTGCCATTTGTTTTTGGCCCGCCAAACGTGTTCAAATTATTCTAGTAAATTCATTGATCAATATACTTCAGCTTTTTCCGTGAAATTCATGTTTATCCCCAAAAGGCCAGCATTAAAAGAATAAAAACATTTTGGCATTTTAGGCTTTTTGACCGGCTGAAATCAAGATAAATGTGAACTCTGATAAATCATTTATCGTAGTTCACACAATGCTCCATTTTTCTGCTTCCGTACCTTATATTTGGAAGAATTGTAGCCTGAGGGACAACACCTGCACAATAGTGAACTAAGTGCATCTAGCTGATTGATGTGATCATTTTGTGCATGTTATGGAAAAATATCTCTTCTAATCTTGTTTTCTAAGGTGTTTATTCAGCAATATTTGCAAAATCCACATCAATATTTTCAGAATTCAGCAGATTCACTGCGACCGCTCATATAAACCTCATATATTCCTTCCTATTCCCCCAGACTAAACAAAAGCGAGTGTGATCTGCCCATGAATAACAACAACAGACACTGCCCCAGTGCGGTGGCCAGTCCCGGTCCTCGGGGCATTTCCCAGATCAACACAAGGCTTATGGTTACACCCCGCTAAATGTAATCATCCCCCCTACCACACAGATGGTTTAGTGTCATCCTATCTGTAACTGGACTCGACACCAGCCTCTCAGAGCACCTAATGACTCCTAAACCCAAGTTGGTTAAGTGGGAACTCAACACTGCCCTGCTGTTGTAACCAAATCTGGACTCGAGGCCTCCAGGTTCAAAACCAACATGGCACCAAGCCATATGTAAAAACTTGGATTTCAACGCTTTTATTTGACATTATGTTGTAGAGCAGACGTCATGGTGGCCGTCAGCTGTCGGTCTGGCAGCGAATGATTAAAAACTGTTTTGGGACATTGCTCTAAGAACTGTTCCAAGGATAGTGGTACAAAAAAAGAAAAAAAAAAAAAAAAAACTTGGCAGAGTGTAAAAAAAAGACACAGGAGGTTTTGTTTTTATGACAAAAATGACATTTGGTTTCATATGAGAGTTGCAACATGAATGCCAAATAACTACAGATCCAAGCGGGTGAGTTTTATGCTAATGATTCGCATGTCTAAGGAATTTATTGCCTAAAAAAGTTGACTTTTGGCCTGTTCTGTCAGCTGGCACAAAGGAAAAATTTTTTTTTTCCAGACGGTGGGCATTTTGTTTGCATGTCAGTTATACCACATAGCAACAAATGCCTGCAGCTTGTCCATAACAGCCCCAGATGGTTGGTCCTCACATCTGTCTAACCTGACAAAACAGCCTGCGGCGTGTGACCATAAGGTGTATTATTAGGTTATTCCGGCACAGGGTTGGTTTGTAACCGTATAACAGTTGCGGGCAGGAAGCACCCACACTGGGACTGGACAAAAACACTCTACCCCTCAGCAGAATATGAATGACAGGCTCACTCCATGTCCTCCATCAATATCCTTCTCTTCTCAGCAGCCAGCAGACAATCTGTGGCACCTCTGAAGGCAGGGTTATGTCAAAGTGTGTTAATGAAGGCGATACACAGGCAGTGACAAGACAGACAGGGGCAGTGGAATGGAACAGACTTAGAACTGTGTCTGGCACTGATAAGTGAGCGGCGAGGAATGGGGAGGTGGAGAACGAGGAAGGATGAAGGAGTGCGTTTTGGAGAAGATGAGAAGAGAAAAAAAAAAATCTGGCTGTTTTGAAATCGCATTGTTCTCTTCTGTTTACCAGGTCTGTGAAAATGCTTTGTTGTTTCTTCAAGTAATGGTCTGTCAGCCATTAGACATATGAAAGTTGCCTGGAAAATACAGAAGCTGAACAAAAACAACTCATATTTAACTAAACTTCTAAATTGATGGCCCAAGATTCACAGAAACTCGGTCTCATTCATCCCAAGAGTAAGGAACGGGATTTCTTCTTGAAAGATGTTTCATTGTTATCTGGAATTTTTACTTTACTTTTTTTTTACTTTTAGAACTCTATAAATTAGATTAATTCATCAGGAGTATCCTTCGGGAAATGAACCCATTACCCTAGTGAGCAGGGGGCTGTAACTTGGCAGAACAGGGATTCGAACCGAGGGCCTTTCAAAACCCCTTAACCACTAGGCCACCTACTGCCCTAGAATTCATTAATGTCCATCTGCTCATCCATTACTATGGTTCCCGGGGTAGCAGTCTCCACGATTGTCACCCAAATTAGACTGCACCATATTTTGAGCCCATTGGACGTTATGTGGGTTAGGACGGTGCTATGATCAGAGCACCTCAGTGGCAACTTGGCAAATGGTTTATTAGAACTCAAGGCCTTTCTTAACCACTACGCCACAGGATGTTTAATGCAATAAAATAAATTCCATTAAATGTTGGAAAACTTGATCATAATTTTACACATATATCCCGACAACTCTGTCCCAAATTAGCCTACAACATCCAGTACATAAACCAAGCGGTAGTTTAGTCCAAGTAGTTTATTATCCGCTATGACGATAAAAAAAAAAAAGCTGAAAGTAAATTTGTAAAGTCATATTATCCCATAATCACAAATTTACACTTGAACTTTAAGGTAGAGAAAGAAATACCTAAGTGATATAGCTAAACTCACCACCCAAAGGAAGGCTCACAATATGGTGCAATATGTTTTTTTTGGGTTGCAGTTGTGCTGCCCCTGCAACCTGGTAAGGAATAAGTGGATAAAGATGAATGAATGAACGAATACAGCAAAGCCAGACTAAACTAAATCTCTGGTGACAATAAAGGCTTAAAATGCAGTCGTTAATAAATCGACCTATTGCTGCGAGAAATATCCAACTATTTACAGATTTTCCATTAAATCCTGTCTGTCTTCTTTCTGTCCCCCTATCATCTTGAACAGGCCTCTCGCAGATAGCAAGGTATGCTAATCAGCTGAAGGCCAATAACAGATAAGTTTGCTTGTCGACCACTAAAGGCCTGAGTGACATTTTTACACAGTCGTAAAAGAGGAAAAACACGCCGTAAAGGTGATGAATGGACAATCCCTCTGTGATTTTCCTGAAAGCAGACCGTGCATGTGCCCACAAAGGCATATCTAAGTCATAACACCGTCGCCCGGTTGTACACACGCCTAAAGGCGTCCATCCTGTTGCCTTGTTTGGAAGAGCGGGAGACAGGAGGTTGGGGTGAGCAGTGTCCCTTTACCCCAGAGAGCAAGCTTTCATCCTGGGCTTATCGCAGCCAAAGCAGGAGAGGATTCTTGGCCACTAGAGCGAGACAGTGACTTCCCAAAACACCTCCCTCCCCTCTTTTCCACCCTCCCACCTCATGCCAGGCCTGTCTTTTCCTGTGTGATTCCCATCACACAAACACACACATGACAGTGACAGTGTGTATGAGTGTCCATGCCTTCCAGACAAGAGGACAGACACAGAGAGAGAGGCCCCAATGTCAATTATTCTGTCACTTTTCTATAAAAACTCTTTTTTTTGTCCAAGACTCTATTCCTGGTGTCAACCTGACGGTGAAATATCACCTGTTTCCTGTTTACTCCACTCTTTTTTTTGGGCTTCATGAACCAGAAGTGTGCTTCCCACCGAGCCGGTGATGAGGCCATATGCAGCTCTAAATCAGGAGGCATTATCACCACGCTGCGCTCCAACGAGCGCCTATAACCATGATGGAGGACGCCAGATGATCGGTACTCAGCCGCAGAGTTCATCTCCATAACGCAAGACGTTTTTAGAGGAAAACATTGTTGTCATAATTACGATTTAATGCCAACGTGCTGTAGGTACATGATCTGATCTGTCAGCTGGGACCTTTATACTACGGTGCACTACGACACTCGGATGTGATGTTTGCAATGAGTGTTTCAAACAAGGAACTCTAGAAGTATAAAAAATGCATGTGGTATATTTTACTTTTTGGGAAAGTAAACAGACGTGCGTTGGCCCAGAAGCAAGACAAGATCAAGTCCTGGTTAAGGCATTTGGTCCCTTCCTTGCACAGAGGTTCGTGTTTGGGACTAGTATTGGTAGAATGACTGTAGTAACCTGGTGATGGATAAGCAGATGAAAATGGATGAATGTATTGGCAAAGAGGCGCTTTTGCCAAGACTCAACATCGTCAGGGTTCATATTCCTGGTCAAGATCAAATCCCAGTAAGATTGGTTGGCATCTCCCATTGGGTTCACATGTGATTGTGGTCGTAGAGACTGCTGCCCCCATAACCAGGTAACAACTAAATGGCCACCGTGGCTACATGGATGGGAAAGGAAATAGACTCCACAACATGCAAGGATAACAAATAAATCTGATGAAAAGTCTTCTTGGGTCGCAGTCTTTAAAGGCTGATGGTGGGATCTGAAGCCAGACGAGTTGAGAACAACTGATATAGAATATGGAAATCGAAATATGTCAATAATGACTCTTAAAGTTGAAAAGTTTCACAGGGCAACTAGTTAGTAGGTTTTTCTTTTTAGAAAACATTTAACCTCTCATCCCAAAAGATTCATTAAATCGAGATACTTTTGTTGATGCAGTACCACAACAGGCCTATAGGGTCTGTGTAAGAAAAAAGAAAATTCTATGGAAATCTGAAATTTCAATACACATATTTTTTGGTGGCCTTGGAGGTCGGTTTTCAGTCACTACAGCATAGGATATTATGAAAAAAAAAGAATAGAAATTTACGAGTTAAGTCTCAGACATTAAACAAGCAGCAGAATGATGCATTAAACGGTGCTGTATCAACACACACATCGGTGCAGACATAGGTGTGTGTGTGAGGCACAGCTACAGAGAGACTTGTCAAGGGGAATAACAGGAGAAAAGGTCACATCCAAACCCGCCCAGACAGGAGAACAACTTGTTGAGCTGAAAAATGTAAGAAGAAAATGAAAAGGTCAAGTCGTTCAAGACTAAGATCTTATCACAGAAACAGAGAGAAAAGGAAAGAGAGTTCCAGCACAGTGTGTCTCCCTGATAAGTGGGCAACTAAGTCAGGTCACCGCCTCCTCTTTGTCCCCTGCTGGTCGTCTGGAGAATGCAGTCGAGCTCAAACACGTACTTAAGAGTGAAAGACTTCTCTCTCTAATATTTTTAAGTTCTGATGTCACGATGACCATGCAGCAACTTTTACTATTATACACTTTGGCTTTCTAAATTTTTTTGTCCACAGAACCTCAAAGGTCCCATTTCCATAACAGGATGATGTCATGGCCGGAGACTGAAGTGGACATATGGAAGTGACGGCTGTGTGGGTCTGACCGCAGCTTCCACTGCTCTGCGTGTCACACTCAGGACACGGCAGGTGGTGGCGTTGCAGACGGGTGTCTGTCTGACTCCTTCCATGCTGTCTAACAGGGTGGACATGTGGCACAGCATCTGTCTCCGAAGGACAGGCTCCACATCCCTGCTCTGCCTGGTTAACAACCAAACACACCCGCATATGTATAGATTAAAAGAGAGGAAGTGGAACATATGCAACATATGCATACAGGTTAACATGAAGTTAAAAATGTGATCACATATTGTGAGAATCCATCCTTAGGGGGGTTACAGAAATATATATATTTTTTATTTAACCTTTATTTCACCAGGTGAGTCAACTGAGAATTTTTATTTGTGATAACGACCTGGTCAGGAGGCAGCAGGGAGACAGAAAACAAAAAGACAAAAGTACATAAAACAGATAAGACAAAGGTACAGCTTTAAAAGACAGTGACAATAACAGCAGAAAATGATATGTAGGTGAAAGATAAGAGGTAGGAATACGTACAATATTGTTGAACTGTGGGTTGAATGGAGTTTTAAGTGGAAAGTGGGATGAATTAATCAAGATTTAAGGTCTGTTGCAGAAAATTCCAGTTGGAAAATTCCAATTGTCGGAGATGTGTGTTATAAATATTGAGTAATGATTGTAAATATGATGTTGTTTTGGCAGCTGTGGTGGTCTAGCGGTTAGGAAGCGGACTTGGGTCTGCAAGGCTTCAGGTTTGAATCCACCAGCTGCCAGGTTGCCACTGAGAGGTCTATCTATCTATCTATCTGTATGTATCTAAGTATATATATGTATATATATAGTTTAATATATATATGATAATATAATATACACACTAGGACAAATAGTATTGAAATATTAAAACAATAAAAACACCACAAACAGCAACAATTTATCCCTACTAATCCACTAATACTACAAACACCAACATTTCTAGCTAGTGCTAACCTACTAATTAACTAAAATCCACTGTACCCTGTTCAGGTCTTATATTCTTACATACAACTCTATTCCAACCCTTTTTTTTAACATAGGTAAATGTTAGATTACTAAATTTAGGCAAAAATGGAATCTAAAACTCACAAGTTCGGAGGTTGACGACAGGGTCATTACTCAGGACATAGCAGACTAGCTCCAGGCTCACACACAATCGACAATAAAATGTCCAGAGCAAATGGTCTGAAAGCAGTCATAAATATGTCAGCGACCACTGACCAGGAAGCAGCGGTCGGGTCGTCAACAGTCTTGTTAGTACAGTCCGGCTGTGCGAACACAGATAATGTAGGTTGTAATGTAGGAGCCAATGAACCATGTCCTCAGGGAAAGATGCTGAACTGGGCCTGTGCTGACAGTATGTATGAATTTCCTAAAGGAGACACATTTTATTTTGAAAAAAAAATAAAAAAATGTTGGGTCCACAATGGACAGACAAAGAAATGGAAAATGACCCATGAAACGGACCTGATGATGCAATACGACCTGCAGTTGTGGATGGTGGACCACGAGTCACAGACTAGTCAGTCACAGTGCAAGATATTTATTGTCTCCACTCTGGTGGGAGGGGGTGCTTCCTGACCTCCCTCACTATCATGCACCTGTGATGATGAGATATTTGATTCTCAAACTACTAACTACTACTTACTATCAATAAGCTACTGGGTGGTAATGACAGGTAATGAGCCGACAAACTAGTTGTTTTAACAGGGGATGTCCGATATGACATTTACCGATACCGAAATGAACCGATATTAACCAAACATTTTATTTCTGATACCAATATAGGCAACTAATTTCCCCTGAATTAGTGTGATACCAGACTAAAGGCATTCTATAAATAACTGTGTACAGCATAAACACACTACTTCAATATGTTATGGAAAAATTACACATTTTTTTTTACCATTTTGTCTGAAACAGTCCTATGATTCTTTATGCAGCATTTGATGAAAACAAGAAATATCTGGTGTTGGACAGAAGAACTTTCCAAAAACATAAATTAACATTATAAACCAGGCTCATTCAGCCTCACAACAATAGTCAATATAAATGGACACAGATAGAAACAGCTGCAGCATGTAAGCAAGTAAAAAGACCTCTTTAATGAGAGAGAAAAAAAAAAACACATTTCAGCATCGTCACAATGTAAACGATTTTTCTCTTTGATGACAGAGACGACACCGAACGGTGTTTCACTGGCAAATGTCCAAGAAATACTTATTTCGAATACAATTAGTTCTGACTTAGCCACACTATTAGTAAAAACAGCGTCTTGAACGGGAGAAAACGTCTGGTTCTCCAAGAAGACGAACTCCGTGAAGTTTGACTAATTTATTTTGCTCTCGTCTTTTCTTTACCATATTTTCCTCCGAGTCTTTGAGAGATAAACATAGAAAGAGAGAGAGAGAGTCAGCTGCCGCCGCTGCTGCTGTGTTGTTGTCGTTTCACTGAGTCCATTGTTGTTTTTCTTTACTTCGCTGCATAAAAACGCCTCGTGATAAAATGTTAAAATCCCCACCCACTAAACCCCAGCTTGACCAGCTCCTTTCAGTCAATAAGAATTACAGTTTTTTATCCACAAAAAACTCCAGACCACAGACTTTCACTGTAACATTGCTCACTGTAGCTGTCTCTTTAAATGACATCATTAATCACGTGCCGGTCAGAGTGTCAGTATTGCAGACTCAGTTCCTCATGCGGAAGTCCAGCGGAAGTCCAGCGGAAGTCTAGCGGAAGTCCAGCGGAAGTCCAGCGTATCTGCCGAGACCGCGGCTTTGCACCATGGGATTAATATTATCGGTGGACCGATATATCGGACATCTCTAGGTAAAACCCCTGTATCACACATCACGTACAGTCTTGTCGCAATCTGGAAACTTCCTGACACGTCTAACGTTAACTCATGATATTCGCAACTAACTTTTTAAAACATACTTATTTGATATCTGTTATATCACAGTACGTTGAACTAATTGGAAGACTGATTTCCAACAATGGCTGAACACTGAAATACTATAAAGAATCACGCTATTGTCAATTGGAATCTAAACTAAAAGGCATCTAAACTAAAAGTCATAAAAGGCATCACTGACAATCCAATCACCGTTGTTTTTATGCTGTTACTTTATTAGAGACAATGTCACATTTTCTCTATGATTAGTCGTGGCCGGAATGGACATTTTGGTGGGCCAGATTTGGACCGAGATCTGCAAGTTGATGCCCACTGATATATGTGCTTCTGTTTCTTTTTTTTTTTTTTCACCACAGTAATGACTGTGAGTGGTTTCGTTTATCTTTATGTCCCTGCAATGGACTGGAAAACTGTCCCGCGATCTGAGGGCAAGGTCCGCAACGTTGGCAAGGCCCCTGGTTCGAACCACCAGGTCACCACTGAGGTCCACTGAGCATGGCACCAAACCCTACTCACAGCTCCCCGGGCGCTCAAAGCTAACGACTATTCATTGATGTGTTAAATACAGAGGAGACATTTCGTTGTGTGAGTTTGCTTTCCTTTCCTTTTAAGTGTACGACTAGGTAAATTACAGATTACAGATTAGGGACGACCAATATCAACTATTTTAGCCGATATACGATTCTGCCAATATTGTCCAAACAACTAATTTCTGATTGCCCCTTTTTTTTCTAGCTTGTGTTGGCGTCTAGAAAAGTGGGTTCTTGTTCTGACTGGTGCCATTACTGAAACTTCCGTCCAACACTAAGGTAAACGTCTCAGGATCCTTTATTTGATTCTACATTATTTGACAAAACCAAGGTATAGTGTTGTTGGGCTTTCATTATTAGGGGGTTAGAGGGATGCAAAAAAAAGGTCACATAACAGTATACTTTAATATGCTCACTACTCGTTTTTGTTATTTTTTTTCAAAGCACTAATACATTTTTTTTCTTTAATATCACCCACTTATTTTGTGCCTTTAAGTACCCCCAGAGGTATGACACTGTCTAAAAACACTGGTTGAATACCCACAATGCACCAGTCTCAGCTCTTCTACAGCTCTGGCATCTCCATGTTTTAAACCAGTGGTAATGAGCAGGTGGTTTTTCACAGAGTGGCAGAAGAAGAGAAGCACAGAGACACAATTAGAATAGAATGGAGAATTCTCTTCCTGTGTGTGTGCGCGTAAACATGCAAAATAAGAGCAGAGAAGCCGATTGCTCACGTGAAGGATGACAGAGACAGAGCAGGAACTAATGACAGTGACAAGAGGGAGACGGAAAAGACAGAAGAAATGAGACTGAGAGGATGAAAGGAGACGGAGACGGTGGGGAGCGTCGAGGAGTCTCCGTGGATTTGCTGAATCTCTTCAGCTTGTAGTTTTGGGACAAAGTCACAGTGACACACTTACTGCTTGCTGAGACGGGTACCCCCTCCGCCCACCCCCACCCACCCACCCACCCACCCCTGCCCCTCCTTCAAACTGATAACGAGAACCGTAGGTGTTTTGCGATTGTCGTACTCAACGCCAAGGGTTTAACAGTAAACAACCTTTCTCGCTCTCACACTCTTCCTGCGTGGCTGCCACAGCGCCAGGACACCAACGGCCTGATGCGGAAGTAGTAGGAAGTAAAAACATAAGGGGCTTTTAGTTTATTTTTACCAATTTGCAGCTTTAAACACCTCAACTCTTTGGTTCCGACCAGGAAAACAATGCTCTAGACCAGGCTTGGGCAATTATTTTGAATTGCGTGCTACAGCTCATACTAAAATTTGAGTCATGGGTGAGGACAGGATCAGAAAGATTGAGTATTTGCATGAACTAAGATATATGATTAGTAAAGTATTGTATAAAGGCTAAAGTGTCCAAATGCTTTACGCCTCTTCTACACTATCTATTAGAAATGCTGGCTTTGCAAGGAAAAGGCAAAGGGCTACTAATAATATAAATTAACAGTATAATTTGGACAAGTTTGGCGGGCCGGAATAAAAAGGCCAAACGAGCCGCATACGGTCCCCGGGCCTTAGTCTTCCCAGGTCCGCTCAAATTTCTGCACTCCACTAGGGCAACATTACTGAAACTAGTAGGCTGACTACTTATCTGTTACCAAGTACTTGAGTCTGATTATTGACACCAATGTTTCTGTCTCCCCAGACAAGCTAATCAGGCATTGGGCCGTTGTGATCCCTCCAACAATAGCCACCCAAATCACACTGCACCACAGCACAACCTTGAGGACCTTCCTGCAGGTTTGGAGCCCACAGGTAGGCAACAACCACCATAACCAGGATTCAATGTTACTCAAGGGGTTACTCCTGGAGTACCACACCAGTAACATTGACTCTGAGCCAAGGCGCTAGGACACTGATATATTTACAGATGATTACAGCAAGGTGGCATTCGATTCTTAAGGATGGCAGTTGAGCACAGCTTCACAATAAATAATAGATCTATTAGAAAATTCTAAAAATAGATTTTTTAGATTTTTTCGCCAACAATTTCTTCTTGTTGTGGATGTGATGGTATTTTATCATACCAGTCGGTCCAGTTAACACTGTCACTTCTGAGTTCACCGTTAATATGTTTTCTTTTTTTTTTCCTATAACTTAATACTTATTAAAAAGTTTTTGCTTTCTCAAATGAGAAAATTCACAGTCTTTGCAACCCTCATGGACTGCCACCGGGGGCACTGTTAAGTATGAGGTTCACCTGCAACTCCAACTAACACAGAAAGATTGTACTGGGATCAAACCCATGATCGGCTGTCCAAACCCATGATCCACTGTCCAAACCATTCCAACATTCACTCTGTAAGTTCATCTCTGACTCTTTCGACTGCCCCGCATGTTCTCTTTTCTCTCCAGACAAAAATCCCAGAAAATTCTTCCACACCTAGAGATTTTACTGCTCCTCTTGCAGCCTGTCCCCTTGTCTCACATCAGCCCTGACACCTCTCTAATACATTTTAAAATCCTGCTCTAAACTACTGTGAAAGGCTGACTTTAAATATTTAAACCTCCACCCACATCTTACCTGTCACTCTAAATCTGTATAAAATGTATATATTGAATTGAGTATTCAAAGTAAACTGCATTAAAATCACATTTTTTAGAGAGACCTTTTTTTTTTTTTGCATTTTCCAACTGAAAGACTTAATGGCAGAATCCTTCAGTCCTGCGCAATGTTCTCATTATGCTGTATCCAGTTACCCTGCTGTCTGTAACCATGTAAGATACTAAATGATAAATGAGTCCTGGCTCTACCGACCAGACGGTTGCTCCGTTTGTGTGCTGCGCAAGAGACCAACGCAGGTGACGATGAGATGTCGCCGTAGGTCAGACCTACAGATACCAAGGAAACACACCGGCATCATTATGTCTGTGTTTATTTGAATGAGCTGAGATTAAGATGTTCAGACATTGTCTGAGAGTAACATTTGTTTAACAATTCCAGTATATCGTTTTTGCTGAAGGCATTTGTTATAAACATTGTAATTGGCACTGTTTGATAAATATCAAGTTAAGAAACTAAGCGAGCATCTTCCTCTGCTCCTTTGCTACCGGGTTGTGAGGGCAGCAGAAGAGAATCAGATTTCCTTCCCATTGGACAAAGTTGTGATTGGGCCACTGTGGTCCCTTTTATGTCCGCCACAAAAAACACACTCCAGGAAGGCAATCTTGCCCAGGAGGTGAACTCTTGAGTTCGACACCACATTGACCGAGACATTGACTCTGGGCTATAGCGCCACCAAAATAGATGCAATCAAGCACATTTTAAGATACCACAGACCATGCCATTTGATTCAGCGAGCTGCATTTGGCCAAAGGATCTTGAGTTTGACACTTATTTACGACAAACTCACTATTTAATCTGAGCATTCCAGACAAGCCTGGTCAAAGTTACACATTCACATTTACACAAGTTGCACATTTGGGTTAGAAGGTAAATTTTGCTTAGTTTTGAGTAGTTGTACGTCGCATGTTTATCACGCGTCCATGCATTCCTGGGATGAGCTCAAATTAAACAAAACAGTTTTCCCTCATGTTTCCAGTCCCGTCTGACTGACAGAAGGAAATAAAAAAAAAAAAACAGCAACAACCGAACATTTGCTGCTCAGTCTTTGAACTCTTCTGCTTCTACACAGTCACTGGCAAGCCGTGGTGATGAATCCCCCTGGAGCCAGGGCAGGATGAAGAGAAAGATGAACTTGTTTTCACATCTCCTGCTACAAAGCAGGAAAAATAACTAGATCTACTCACATCTCCATGAAGAGCCAAAAAAACCTTCAGAGTCTTTTGGAGTCTGCTGAAGGAAGTTACTGTGTCTATGTAGTTCCCATGCAGTATTTTCTTCTCCTGTCTCTTCCCATCGCAGTAAAACTCACTTATTTCCAGCCCACAAATCCTCTCCATCATTTTCCCCACCATTGCCTTTGCTGTCATTAATTTTTATCACAGTGATAATGCTCCAGCCTCCCCTTCCTCCTCCCGCTCCCACTTACCTGTGCGATCTCATACAGCAGTTTGTAGTGTTCCTCCCGTTTCTGCAAGGTGCACAAATTGCAGCCCATCCTAGTTGTCAAGGAAACGATGCTCAGCCAAGGTGCCCAGCCGTGTGTTGGAGTGTCTCCACTGTCTGTTAGGGGAACGTTTCAGTGAGTGGACTCAGTGAGGGTCCTCTTCCCTGGTGACTCTGTCTCATCCGTGTATCCCTTAGCTGGCGTGCTTCACATGCATCATGCCTTCAGGTTGCGGGTCAGAGTGTGTTTGTGCGTGTGTCAGGGATCTCACTTGCACGCCTCCATCAACTCTCCTCCTCCACCTCCTCTGTCGGTGTGAGTACACACTCCGGCAGCCACGCTCTTTTGGCTGCTGAGGACACACCTCCTCCTGTGGAAGACTGTCCACACAATACACTGAATAGACCGCCTCCTCATTGGCTGCTCCCAGAGAAGGGAGGGGACTGGTCTTATCTGAAGCGGTTTCACTATCTGAGCATCAGTGTTGTTAGAGGCAGGCTCAGTGGAGGACATGCAGATCTGGGTCTCATTCAATTACCCTTCCTTTTTTCAGGGTCTAAATCATCCAATTTTAATGCAAAACAGCTTCAAATGAATCAATACATGAGACTCACTAGAGTTAAAACGCCGTCCGCACTGTTAATCAAGTTAGTGAAAAGGCCATTTGTCAGCGCTCACACATCTGACAACTGGATTTGGCATAGAAATCAATCTGGTGTGGATTCAGCCCCTGATAACCTTCTGCCCTCAATGCGACGGTCAGAGGAGCCAGGCCGTCCGGGGGGTTGCTATAGATTTATAGTCAGAAAGTGATAGTCGCCTCCCTCTGCCGACTGTTAGACAAGGGCAGCGGACTGGGCTGACACAACGGAAGACACTCTGACTGCTATTGATAAGCTCCTGGCCGAACTGTCCAGGAAGAGGACAGTGGGAAAGAACATGCATTAAATATGGCCAATTCAAATTCACTCAGACTAAGGTCCGCAGGCCAAATCTGAACCCTGGTATTTTATATTTGGCTCAGATAAAATGTGTATTACCATTTTCCCTTCCTTCTATATCTTTAATTTTTTCATATGAAATCAAATTTCAGTTTTGTGTAAACAATAAATCTCTTATCCTTTCGACCCCTTTTTCAGGGGTTGCCACAGCGATTCAACAATTTCCATCGGTATAGAAATTTCCGTTTTCTCGCATCTTTGATTTGGCCAAAGTTCTGTGCCGTATACCCTTCCTGACGCAACCCTCACCACTTATCTGGCACCAAAAAAAAAAAAAAAAACACTGGCTTGCGCCCCCTAGTGGCAAGTTTAAATGTGAAGCACCCAAATCTCAATTTTACATACACAAAATTATAAAAGAATTAAAATTGTAAATCTGCGTGAGTTTATTGCATTTCTCTATCTTTAACCTTATAAGTTTCTTATCGTAGTGAGTATCGTCTTTCACAGATTAAACGAAAGAACAATCAAAAATGTATGCGTTATAGTTCCATGCATAGATCACTACTATTACAATTCCCTATGGGCCAAATATGAAAATACCAGGGTTCAGATTTGGCCTGCGGACCTTAGTTTAAGTTGGCATTGAAAGATTTTTCTTATTAGAAAACCTTGTACTCTGGTCAGGGACATTGCACCATTGGTAATATTATCGACCCATCACTTGTGATCAAATGCATTTATTTATTGTTAAACCCATCAGTGGAGACTGGCCTCTGTTCCCACCATCCAGAATCAGGCAGCAGGATCAGGCGTTTGCTACGTGATGAATAGCCGTCAGTGCGAGGACCATGAGCGAGAGGCGCAGATGCGTCATCTTCCTTATCACCAGTCATGCAGGTACAAGGACCATAGTGGTTCAGTCAAGGGCGTCGGAGCAGAACCAGATACAGCCCCCCAGATAACACTTAACCCTTTCTACCGTAGCACTCCTGCCCTGCACACATGAGGTCACTGATGCCTTGCCGACCACTAAAGTGACTCCTGGGAGTGACATCACCGACTAATAAACTTAAGACTTCCTCTACTCCTTTAATGTTTTTTTTTTCTTTTCATTTCATCCACTCATTTCACCACTAGATTCCCTGTTTTTGTCAGCATCTCTGATAAAGATAACATTAATCTCAAGAGGGGTAAGAGGTTCAATTCCCTCTCTTTCAGCACAATCCTGTAAAATGTCCCCTCAAGTGATGCAATGCCAAGAAGACTCCCTTCACACACACACACTGCTCTTAAAAGCTTCACTTGTCCACCTTATTCCTTTTCATTGAAAGGACAGAAAATTGGCCACAAATGGTGTGTCCACAGATATCCATTTATGTCATAGGACCATCTTTTTTTTTTTTTTGCTGTGCATTACACACATTTTTAACCATCTCCAGACTCCAACCACATCCTCCCTCCATTTCTGCTCCACAGCCACTCATCAGTGCTCTCATGAAAACAGGAAAGAGTTCCTTCATGCTGTAAAAGAGGATGTATTTGATGTCCAAAATAATGAAATATATGCACATTTTGCTGGTTTGTTCGGAACACCACAGGGCTCAACTTTGGGACCCTTTTCTTTCAATATTTGGAATGGAATTTTTTCAACTAAGACTAGACTAGTAAAGATCTTTTGGGTTTACCCTTTTTTTTCAGAGGTTGCAACAAAAAATAAACATTTTCCATCTCAACCTGTCTTCTTTATTTTCTACTCTGACTCCAACTACCTCCATGTCCTCACTCACTGCATCCATCAATTTCCTTTTTGTCTCCTACATAGTAGCTCCATCTCTAGGATCATTGTTCTACCAAAGTATCCACTGTCCCTCCTCTGAACATGTCCAAACCATCTCAATCTGGCTTCCCTAGTTTTTTCTCCAAACTTTATTGTCTATTTGGTCCCTTTAAGGACCTCATTCTTGATGATCCATATCAACCCTCTCCGCCCCCTGTCTCCTACCTATTGCTAGTGTCACTAAACCAAACATCATTGCTGGTCTCAACAGTTCTGTAAACCTTTCCCTTCACCTTAGCTTTTCTTTTGCTCTGCCATCCTGTTCTTACTCCTATAAAACCCAGAAAATACAATGCCTTGGTTTCACCAAATGATGTGACCAAAAAAACCAAAAAAAAAAATTGCTTGAAAAAAATAATTACAAAATCAGATAGTGTCAAAAATGTGTCAGACATCCTGTGATTAATACAGTTTTTAAATATATATTTTTCTTTCATTATTTCTGTGCAATGGCCTAAAATATATTGGGTTTTTTTGTATTTCAACTGTTTTGTTATAAATTTGACACTATTAGCACCTATTTAAAGAAAATAGAACTAAAACTTCCTGTCTCTCTGGGTCAATGCCTTCCTGAAGAACGTTGGTAGAGGCACATTCTGCACAGGTCAGAGTTGCACGTCTTTCATATTAGTGGAGGCAGATTGAAAACACCTCCAGGACTCATAAATCTTCCTTTTATGACAATCAGAGTGTCCTTCATGTAATGTCTTTGAGGAGTCTACGGAAATGAAAGTTCTGATCCTAAAAATGACACCAGACAGTGTGTCGGGAAGAGTGATGGAGCAGGTTTATGACACCAAAATAGAAAGAAAGAAAAAAAAAAAAAAAAGGATCGTCTTTCAGTCGCTGACCCCTGACTGATAGCACTCGCTTGTTCAGTTTGTTCTAGTCCCTTTTAATGGAATTACTTTTACTAATTCATTCAATTTTTTAACCCTTTGTGTTGATTAGGTTTTGTTCTCACGCGACCTGTGTGTCCTGGCTTCGACATCACACTCTGCAGCGTCTCTAACCTGACGCCGTGAGAAGAACCTCGGGGCGACACACACACACACCTCTCAGTAGCTGTAACCTATATATTATTTAGCATTAGGAACCATTCAGTTGGGTGAAAACACGATTAGAGAGCATGTAGCTAAAGGGCAACGGGAATGATGGAAGATGATGGGGAGTGAGGAGCCACATCATTTTGTGTTATTTTGCTAAACCAATTATATTCCAACTATTCATTACTGCCTAATTACTTAGTATGGGGCCAATGTTCACATCCAATTCTCATAATGACTATCTCTCCTCCGCCCATTGCCTCCTGATTTTGATTGTTCAGGCTAAATAACCGACTCTTTATTAAGAAAAAAAAAAAAAACTCTTGTGTGATTCCAGTCATTTAATTATCTTTTTTTGAACAAAGTCTTGTTAGGAAGAAAAGTAAGGAAAAGACAGCAGAGGGATCCATTTGAATAAACATGCAGGGACCTTTTGTTCACAGCGTGCACGCTGCCAGTTGGGCAAAAATCATTCATTAGTGAGTTGTTGGAGAAACACGTCTTAATGCCCAATCTTGCTTATGTCTCCTCAGAGGAGGAAGCCAAAGCACAGCTACGCACAGAAACACACAGAAAAAAAAAAGATCAGGCAATAATGAAGCCATTGAGGGCACAAAGAAAAAAGAACCCCAGCACCGACCATTAGAAACAAGTCAAATCGCTGTTGAATCACCCGTTAACACTTCGTCTCTTTGAACTGCTTCATTGAACAAAGGCCATTTAGAAATTCAAGTTGCTACATTTCACCATCCCTGTTTGTACCGTGGTGACCAGACGCCCATGGGCTGCGTTGCCCCCTCCTCAGTTAAGTTCACAACTCGATATATGGAGCAACTTAACGTCATGGAGCTCCGTGACCGGAGGGGAATGCGAGACGTCGACGGCCTCTTTGCTCGATGAGCCATCAGCCAATGTGGCGTCTGACCAGCTGACCTCACAGTGCGATGTGGCTGCCGGAGGTCAAGTAGCCCATACAGATGGACCTGTCCTCAGGCAGTGGGGCCACAGGTTCAGGTTTCCACTCAAGCCAGATTGAATTTTAATGATAGAGTTGGATATCAACTGTTTATCATTAGCTAAGATGATCTATTTAGCTTTTTGAGGAAATATGATGTTTTATATTTTTGGGTGTCCGATATTAACTTTTGCCGACATCCAATATTCCTGATATTCTCCACTTTTACGATATATTGTAACACTTAATTTACGATACCGATGTATGCAAGTGATTCCCACTGAATAATTGTTATGTCTGACTAAAGGCTTCATACAAAACAACAGTCCAAATAAAAACATCTTGTCTCATACAGTCCTCTGATTCTGAAGTAAACAAAATAAAGTGTTGGCAAAATGAAAGTTTAAAGTGGAAATCAGCATTTCAGTATCGCTACAATGTAAAAGGTTCCTTTTCTTGTCAATGAAATGCGAGATAGAATTTGCCAGTGGTTCATACGCAAATACCCAACAAAACAAATTGTCATGATATAGCACAGGTCGAGAAAATCCACACGTTCAGCGTCTTGAACAGGAGAAAATGGCTGTTGCACTCCATGATTTTTGTCTGATCTCTTGCTCTTGGCTTTTGTTTGGTTGGCTTGGCTGTTCTTTACCTTTGACCTTGACCCTTTGAGATATAGCTGCGTTGTTGTTTCAGCAAGTCCGTTCCTAGTTGTTTTCCATTACTTTGCTGCAGAAAATTGGAGCAGAACCCCTTGTGGATGTCCATTGTGTTTGCCGGGGCCTAGGCTTTGTTGCATCAGAATTTGCTGGTATAGGGCCCATAACATCAGTGGACCAATATTATGGACATCCCTAATTGCTGCCTTTACCTCCAGTGAAATGTCAGATAATCTGGTAGTGGGGAGCATTATTGTTGATTAGCAAAATATTAACTACAAGAACAAATTTATACCTCGCTAAGGATTTATAGCTATGAAACTCAAAATTTTTTGTGTACAATTTGCTTCTCCCCCCGTTATCAGGTGAGTTCAGCTCCACAAAAGTACAAGCAGTTCACAGGTGAATTGGTCGGCATCTAGATTTCTGATCTCACGCAGACAATTTATCACTGAACCAGTTGGAGATCATCTGCTGAGCAGCTGTGTCTAGGGTTTCACCTCAACCACTGTGTGCATAAAAGTGACAGAGAAGTTTGGAGACAATATTTTTGGTTCTTTAGCCTCGGGGTGTAAATACACACAGAGTTCCATCCTGTCCCGCCCCCCTGTGTTCACACAGACACACACATTACTCCGGAGTGCCGCTGGGCTCTGAGTCTGACCCCGTTGTTTTTAAAGCAACAGCAGAGCTCCAATAAAAGTGATTAGAGAAGTCTTCCCCCGCTGCTCCCAGCCCTGCTGCTGGACTAATGGCACAAGTGGGCCTCTTAAACTTTCCACAACATCTGTGCCAGTATTGACCCATGAGTATAGACGTAGCACCAGGGCCACCAGAGCTCCAGTGAAGACTAAAGGCAGGCACAGGAGATTGGGGAGCGCCAGTCAGACAGGCAGAAAAAAAATAATCACAAAAGAGCAAAGATTTTTTTTTTTCTTCCCACTCCATCTGAATTCACTGCACATCAATGCTATCTCAATCATCTACAAGCTGGGCTGAAGAGTGCAGGAAGGCCAAGCCAGCTGTTCCTCCATTGTCCAAGTGCTTAACAGGATTATAGTGGGGGACAAGGCAAGAAAAACACACACAAACACACACCTAAAACTTCATATAACACAAGGACACATGGTCCTTGGGCTTTAAAATAAAATCAATAGAGATGCTCTGTGAAGTCAACAGATATTATGATTTTAAGGTTTAAATAGTTAGAAAAAAAATGTATTTCTTAAAGGTTTTTCAGGTAGAGAGATGTGCTCTGCAGAAGTATTTCTACAAAATAAAATGTATGCTTTATCCTTTTACTCTGATGTGGAGTCATCGATGTATAACGTTCAACTGTCATGTCTCAGCACATTGCAGACTTTTGATATTTTAATTGCATTCTTGATCGTAGATGTTTTTTTGCTCCATTGTTTTTGCAGTAAAAGTTACATTTCCAATATTTCCGTTGTTTTCATAATAGGGTTCATAAAGTGAAATCTCGGAACATAAGCCCCGCTATAGATAAGGGACGACTGTATTTTGGAATCCTGTTTGTTGAGCAAATCGAACAGTGAAGCTTTGAGTTCCATTACTTGAGCACAACCATCTGAAGCAGTATCTTATCCAGGTACCTGATTTGATTTGTTGGTTATTTATTTTATTTCGCAAAAATATATTCATTTACCAAAAGGAAGTAGGACCACAAACTCCAAAATGACAGCTTTACTGACGTTATAAATCAAAATTCAAGTACCCGAGTCCTCAAGGATTGAGGCAATGAGGTATTTACAGCCAGTATTACTAAAATATTTTGTTAAACCAAATTATTAACGCAACCCATAGTCAGGAGACAATTTTTGTAAATTATTGACCAATATTGAACATCAATGTAGATATTTTATCGCTTACTAGGAGTTTACTGAATAATTCCTATTACCCAAGTTTTGAACAACCAGAAGGACAACCTAAACTCCTGGAAAACCTGATGTGAGAGGACACCAAATAAATCTACTGCAACTCACATGATGGTCGTGACATCTACAGTGAAGGTCTCAGTTCTTAGGGTGTAATGCCAGCGTTCACTTCTGGGAATAGAATAAAGAAAAATAACATCTTCAATGGGCTCACCACCTGCAACTTCTTGAGGGACTGGTACGGTGCAGTGTAATTTGGGTTGTGGTTGTGGAGACGACCAATTATCGAAAAGTGTCTCATAATGACCATACATTATATCGATCAAATGGGTCAACAAAAATGACATATGAACGTCCAGTTACCTGTTTAAATACTACAATAATACCTCATTAGCATTCGAATATTTTAGCATTGCTGCCTTCTGTCACGCACGTACTGTATCATCCTGTGTTGTACCACAGTTCTTATGATGTCTTGCGGTGCAGCAGCTGGATTTAAAAGGCCTCCCTTATTGTAAATTAATGTTGCTTTAATCTGCACCCCCAGACATGCACTCCCACCCCCGCTCGCAGCGATAAGGTGGTATGAGGAGACAGAACGAGGTTCGGTCAGAGGACATAAGATTAGTCACAAGCCGCTGAGCCCAGAGCGGTGTCACGGGCCACCTAACTTCCTGCTTCCAGCTGTTGGGACTGCGTTTTCCTGTCTAATCCTAACTACGGGATACACAGCTGCCTGTCAAGGAGATAAGGAAGTTTCCATTGTCTCCCTGATCCATTTTAAGTCCATTTAATGTGGTGTGGCCTCTGCAGCTCGGTCAACCTGGGGTGCAGTTGGAGCAGAAGGCCACTGAGGACAATATTGTGTCCATCTGGAAACAGGAGGCAGAGAAACAACCCATGAGGGGTTCAGGTCGCAAAAACCTGTTTTGCAAGCAATCATTTCCAACTGTCTGGGTCTCTTTTAGTTCCTGGAGAAACTTTAAACCGAACCAGGATGTTAGAGCGACGCAGGAGAGATATTGAAGTTATTGCCGATAGAGCATGTGGTTTAATGGCAACAGTTCTCTAACCTGCCGATGCTTTGGGCTGCATGTTTAATAATAGGAGCGCATGCAGTGAAGAAGCGGCCATTATTGATTGGGGGTTGGGGAGGCCCCTCAGCGGCCGAGGGTGTGTCCATGGATGGTTTTAGAGTCAATAGGTTCAATAAAGTGCAGATTGTAGAACATACAGTAATTTAGAGAATCCCCAGGAACAAATCAGCGTGTTGCAAATCCATAGCTGCCCAGCAGGGACTTACTGTGTTACACAGACATTAATGTGCATTTCAATAGGGCAATTAACTGATGGATATTTAATTACAATTATTCCCAGAGATTGTGTGGGTCTGCATTATTGCACTTTTACTGTTTTTATTTCCAACCTGCAATTACATTTACTGCAGTTTGGCACTGCCCCACCAATTAAGAAAAAAAAAATATATATATATAGATTAACAAATATAATCTTGTTTGTTTTATTTGGCTCCATATTTTAAGTGTCTGCTTGGTGTTTACATCTAGACACATTCCCCGAAGCTGTGCCGAATGATATACACACAAATAAATATGACCGATTGCCTGATTGACGGGACATGCCTTTACCCCCTACCCCCGAACCCATTTTCACCCGCAGTGACCAATAAAAAGAATTTACTATCCCCTCGACGGCCGTCCCAAGAAGAAAGGAGAGATGACACGAGGAGGAGAATATGACCCGTCACAGTAAAATAAAATGGTTTTCATTTTATTTTTTACTATATACTTTTTTATTTGACTAAACAATTGGGATATTAAAGTTTTACAACAGGACGAAATATGTCATTTTATATCATCCACAAAGAAAATACAATACAAGTCGTAATGTAGAATAGAGAACAGGTTTAGTAGAGAGATGTAGGTTCGTCCACAGATTAGAAACTCTAAATAAATGGTTCAACCCTTTAACACCGGCTTTTTGATGACGCCAGAGTTCAAGTGGTCAAGAGTAGACGACGTCATACACAGTAGTAATTTTAATTATGCCAATTCTGAATTGTACCTTAGTTTGGAAACATGGACAACATAGTAAAACTATTCAGTGTTGTTAAGTAAGTCAACATAAAACTCAAATATGACTCCATCCTGTGACAGAATGTAAATTTTAGGTTGTATAGGAGTAGCAGATATTGGTATACACACTAAGTACACATACATTGTCACAAAGTCTCTAGAGTGACCTCTAGAGGCTGTTTGTGTAAAAATGTACGTGTGCAAGTTGCACCTGAGAATACGTCGAAAAACCCCACCAAAATAGTGCTGAAAATTATTTTAAGTCCTAAAAATATTTACTTAAGTATTTCAACAGTCATTTGCAGTACTGTAGTCCTACTGGACCAGTACTTCAGGCTACTCTTATGATATCTTGACTGCAATGTAAAAGTCATCAAACCATCAATTTATTGCCATCACATCTGTATGCTCAACCTTGTGATCTCAAAATGACATTTTAGCGCCACTAGCATTGTCATATTACTCCATTGTAGCAGTTTTGTGACAAATTTTACTGCCACCTAGAGGGTCTTTGAACTATAGAAAAAAAGCTAATTTTGACTTCACCAGAAAAACTAATTTGCTATTACTTTATGACATTGCTACATAATTTACTTACATGTCCTCTGCTGGCTATGACTTTCGGCCAATAAAAAAAAAATCAGCTTATTGGCTTCTTCACGGCCACACTTTCGTTTCATGTTTCCTCGCAGCACTAAAATACCACTGCTGCGCTGCTGAAGTTTTTTACTGTACTATACCATAATATGATTATAGTACCTAATACTTAACTTTAATATCTTTAATTTCTCCATGTATGTAAAGCACTTTGTGTTGCGATCCGTCGGAACCAGAGATAAGTCCAACACCGCCCCCCGGACGGGGACAATGTCATGACACCAATGAAATGACCCAGATGAGTTATAGCTGCGCGCCAACTTAATTGTGCGTGTTAAAAGTTATGATAACCAGCGCTACATGACAGTGCACATACAGGCCGCATTCAGGGGGTTATTATTTGTTGTACATTTAATGGTATCTTTATTTCTACCCTAAAAACAGGCCGTTATTTCAATAGATTTAATTATAATGCAATGAATTTTAAATGTACTTTTACTGGTGCTGTGACCCTGTTGTCCCAGCGCCTCGGTTCTCACAAGGATAAAGCTACAAGAGCGCCCGGCCTCGGACTGTTTACAGCCCTCTGTTACCTTGTTAAACCAGTTGTTTTTCTAATCTAGCAGCAGCCTTGTCAGTTCTTTATGATCCAATATCTGCCCCTCCCCACCCTATCTCTTTTTTTACAGTTACCATGTACTATATGGGCAGAAAACACAGAAGGTCAGAGAGTGGGGTTTTATTTGTACCACTGCTGAAGCCATAAAGCTGTCAGAACCATTTTACAGCAATGTAACTGCTCGTTAAAGACACATTAGCCTGTCAGATGTGATTGGATTCATGAATTAACGCAGTTCACCTGTACGTACTGTACAATCCTCGGCTTTGAGAAAAATGGTCTCATTAAAAAAATGTGGATGCCAGACGAGACCTTATTCTTTACCTCCTTCTCCTGGCTTGACAACGCGCCCTGGTTGTCATAGGAACCGTGCGATATGACAGGGCTGATGACAGAGGAGCACTAAGCGGAGATCTGTCACTGGAATAGCCTCATATGGTGGAGCTGTGCTGTAATGATGTATGTGCCGGCTGTGAGTGCACACACGCAGGTGTGAGTGTGTGCTTTCACTTTCTCTTCTGCTGCGTCCACAGAAAAGTCAAATCATTTTCCAATAGACGGACCTGGAGGAAACTCGTCTCAGGCACAAACAAGACAAAGAACCCACGTCTGGACTGTTTGGACAACGTGTCAGATATTGATGCGAGGTAAAAAGCAAATGGTTGTTTTTGGTCAGAGTGGAAAGAAAGTCAGAGCTGGCAGGATGAGGTGAAGGAATTTAGGGAAAGGTTGATGGGAATTCTCATCAAACTGAATATTGTTATTCTTAATCATTTTTTACTTTGCTGTTCAACGTGACTGATGCAGTCTCAACATAACGGAACCCAAAAGAAGAAAAAAAAACACTCACCTTCCTCGGCGGCGGCTGCATTTTGGAGTATTGACATGAATGGAATTTCCCCTTTGCTGATGTATCGTAATTCCAAGAGCGGAAAGAGCGAATAAGATGTGTATAAGAGACAGGTGTGAGTGTGTGCTTTCACTTTCTCTTCTGCTGCGTCCACAGAAAAGTCAAATCATTTTCCAATAGACGGACCTGGAGGAAACTCGTCTCAGGCACAAACAAGACAAAGAACCCACGTCTGGACTGTTTGGACAACGTGTCAGATATTGATGCGAGGTAAAAGGCAAATGGTTGTTTTTGGTCAGAGTGGACAGAAAGTCAGAGCTGGCAGGATGAGGTGAAGGAATTTAGGGAAAGGTTGATGGGAATTCTCATCAAACTGAATATTGGATTCTTAATCATTTTTTACTTTGCTATTCATCGTGACTGTAACAATAAAAATACAGAATAATATTTGAAAAAAAAACACATCTTGAAAAAAAAAAAAAAAAACGGTTAAAGTTATTACTAGATTATGTGAAAGCCTCAGGGTACAGCCAGATTACCCAGGTATTACACATCATACATTATTTTCTAGGCTGTATTGTTGAAGAACTGTCATAGAGAATTTGGAAATACCTCAATTCAACATCTTGATTAGAAAAAAACAACATGAATTAGGCAAATGATTTAACATTTGAGTAGAGCTTTGTCCTGTGGTGTTCCTCAGGGATCTGCTTTTGGTCCAGTGATTTTTTTTTTTTACTTTTTCCAATCCCAGGATTTATCAGCAGATCAAAGTCTATGAGTGAATAACACAGTCCGCAGCTTATGACTCATGTTCTGACACTATAAGATCCAATGCTCAGGTGTGAGTAGATTGCTCACACTTCACGCCCATTCACAACATGTCTGCCTTCTGTTGCTGGAACTGCTTTGGATAAAAGCATCTGCCAAATTTTTTTTAATGTTAACAAAGACAAGGAGGGGGAAGAAGTAGCTGGTATCTGGAGATGCGTCAATGCTCAGATGAGAATAAAACAAAAGCACCTTTCTCTGGCTATTTGTGGAAATGAAGACAATGTATGGACAAAGAAATGTCTTGGCAAACGTGGTCGGTCTTCTCTGTCATGCTGCTTTGTGTTTATTTGTTTGCTCCTACATTCGCACATGTGCTATGTGGCAGTTTGAGGAAAAAAAACAAAGGTAAATCCGATCGAACGGGAGGCCATTGTGAGGTGATAATCACGTATTGTCACCCAGTTGGCACTACACTACAAAACACCCGACCCATTATGGTTGCACGTCGGAAAAATTTGGGCAAAATCTGCCTTAACTCACATTGCATCTGCCCGACTTTAACGTGACCTTCTAACCATGCAAGTCAATGGCATTCAGCAGCAGTGCAATTTCAACATGTGGCGACAGTGACGAATGTTCCATCATAAAGAACTTAAGTCGTTAAACTTTTGATGAGTGACAAGTGCCGTCAATTATGCCGTCACATGATGACAAGACCGAGGTTATAATGACCAGCCCAGTGTTTATGACCATCGCTATTAAACACTTCCCAAGGTCTTTATGTGTTTTTCACTCAGCAGATTGTCAGAACTTCAGGTGCAGCTCTTTGAAGCTTTTTCTCTAAAAACTAAAAATAATCACCTTTACTAATGTTAAACAGTCGTACGCATTTGCAGTAGAACGTCTAACGTATTATCTGGAACAGGGGTGTCCACACTTTTCTTTTGTGAGCTACTTTTCAAATGACCAGGTTGGAGTGATCTACCTAGATTGAATACTCTAAATATATTTACCTTTATAAATCTTTTTCTATACATTGTTAAGTAGTTGTTATACTGTCTGTCTCAATACCTATATGATTCCCACTTGCCCTGTGATTATTTCCTCAAAATACAATTTTATTCCTAGTTTTTATTACTGTTACTTGCTTATGTTATTGCTCGGGATCTACCAATACTCCTTTGGAGATCTACTGGTAGATCCCAATCTACCATTGTGCACCCTTGTTCTGGAGTATAAATCGCTCCGGAATCTAGGTTTATACTAGCAACATCATCAAATACATATACTGCTAGTCAAGTTCCTTTTGTTAAGTACAATACAAATTGAATAGGTACCAGACAAAGGATGAAAAAGTGTGACTTATAGTCCAAAGCAAAAATTGGATTTAAAAGAAATCATTGAGAAGGAATGGAGGGATTTGTTGCACATAAAGTGCAGTGGGAAAAAAAAAAGTGATTGATCGGAAGAGCGCAAACAAATTAATTTATTTAAATGTGCTTTTTTATATGCTGTTATACATTTGTTTTTGTCATCAAAATGAAATGATATTTTTAACAGTCGTGATCACAAAGGTAATTCGCACCTACTTGGAAATATCTATAGACTAGTGTGTAAATCTATATGCTTAATGTGTGTAGAGCAGGGAGGGGGTTTTTATGGGATTTTTCACAGAACTGAAATCCATTCCAACAGGTCAGAGAGAGATCATTTGTTTGGTGAATGGCTTCAGATCTGGTTAAAACTGACCTATTTTTAAAGAGAACTTCTTGTATTGTTGATCCTTAGCGCTGAGGTCAACAGATTGAAGCATGGGGGTATGTTAGGGTCACCAAGTGTCCCAGCAGGGGAGTGCAGGGGGGCTGATTCTCTCTAGTTAAAAGAGCAAAATAGTTAAAAGCCTCAGTCTCCAGAGAGAGGAGATTTCAGTGAAACCGCAAGGGTCAGGAAAGTGGCAGAGTTCAGATCTTCATCCCTGCCTTTATTTCCATTAGTTTTTTTTTCATTTACTATTGTATTATATGGTAAATAAAAAGCACCATGTGGGCCATTTAAGAAAAAATATTTGCTTAAAGTTTTATGACCTTACAGTAATGTCTCCTTCCGGGTGACGTTACCGTTGTAACTGCCGGTCACAGGTCTGACTCAACTGCTCTCCATAGACTCCAACCTCATCAGCGATCACTCTCGACTTTATTGCCATTCCATATTAACATGGTGCTACATGAGCAACAGTGGTGCAATGCATGGGGCAGACAGAAACAGCCACTAAAACTCGAAGAGTTTTTTTTTTTTTTCTACAGACTGAAGTATGTAAATAAAAATACGGACTATTTCCCCACAACATTTATGTGTTTCTTCAATATTTGTGTGCTTCGCCGACTTGCAAGGCCATAGATTTTGTGATAATTTTATTCTGGAGTGTCTACAAGTGCCGCAGTGGCAGAAAAACCACTCGAGGCTTTTAGAGCATTAGAGGGAAAACGTGAAGAGCTCCATTAAAAGGAAGCCAGCATCCAGATGTGGCAAACACAGACACAGCTGAGTGTAAGGGCAGAATTTATCAGCCGTCTTCTCTGTTCCCATTACTTTTCTTCACTGGGCCTCATTTTACAGCTCTTTGATTAGCTCTCAGGCCATTTAGCCTTTCATCAGGTTTCAATCAATCAATCATTCTTTATTTATATAGCCCACATTTACAAACACAGTTTG
>JAFBJS010005813.1:176907-200607 GCA_016785265.1 Paraplagusia blochii | reverse complement strand
TATTCACAGAAACTGAGTTCACATCAATTTATTGATTAGTGTATTGACGACTGGGAAAGATACTCGCGACGATCATGTGATGCAGCTGAGAGCTCAGGAAACAACGTCTCAAAGAAGTTTCCCAAGAGGGAAAAATACTGAAACGTCACACTTATGAAAAGAAACTTTTATATTTCTGCCTAGAGCTAATCTATTAAACTTTATGTAGTAAATACAGTAGTAATAATAATTAAATATAAAAACAAAATATGCAAATGCACTGTAAAAAATATTTTGATCCTCAAGGCGTAAAAAATGTATTAAAAAAAATTGCAGATGAGAAAATTGGAAAAAAAGAACAATTTAAGTTTATTTTTTTGAACGTAAAAATACATAAAATTATAAGATATCAGCAAAAAAAAATTTTGCTCAAATCATTGACACTACAGATACAGAAAATGGTTCACTGTTCACATGGGCTTGTTTCCACAGTGAATCATCCTTTTCCATTTCCCCATTTTCTCTCTATCTGTATCTACTCTGACTCCAACTACCTGCATGTCCTCCGTCACTGCATCCATCAATCTCCTCTTTGTCTCCTACCTGGTAGCTCCATCTCTACGATCATTCTTCTACCAATGTATCCACTGTCCCTCCTCTGAACATGTCCAAACCATCTCAATCTGTCTTCTCTAGCAGATAAGGAAGAGAGAAAGAGGGTTGAGACCAGTAATGGGTAAGTGGTTACTTTCAAAAAGTAACTTATTACTTTACTAATTACTGCTCTGAAAAAGTAACTAGTTACGTTAGTAGTTACTAAATTATAAAAGTAACCCATAACTAGTTACTTTACTTTAAAAAGAGATAAAAAAAAAGTTCAGTGTTGTGTTCTGCAGCAACTATTGTAATGAAATGTAGTCATAGAATAAAAACAAAACAGATGTTTAGACATTTTAACAGGCAACTTTATTGTAACCTCAACTTGCCATTTGCCGTTATCTTGCTTGTGGGTGTGTGCTGCTGTACCGCGTCGTGTGTGTGAGACTGTTTGTTTCCCTATAAGGCTAAAAGACCCGCCCAGGTCACTTTCTGATTGGCTTAGCCTGAAACGTTAACCTATGTCGACCAATCGTCGCTCATTTTCAACGCATGGGTTCAGTTAGTGTGCACGGCCGTCTTTCACTCATGACTGTGAGAGTTACACACAGGCTACGCTACCACACAGTCCTCTCTCCTTGGATGGGAGAAACTGTCCATTTGGACCACAGATAGTAACGAGTTACGGGTCCTTTTACACCACTGTAACAATAACGGCGTTACTGAATGGGTAACGCGTTACGTTATTAGTTCCCGTGAAAAGTAGTTTCGCTACGTAACGGCATACCAGCAACGCGTCCCAACACTGGTTGAGACAAACCAGAGGTTGAGCACCGTGGTCCATTTCTGGGTGTAGTGGCCCTGATGGTCCTTGAAGTCTTCAGAGAGTCTGACGATCTCCCCGTCCACTCATGATCATAAAGCAATAAAGGCCTTTACAGGAAGAGAGCATATATAATGCATAAGTCATTTACCTAAAATGTGCTGCAAAGGGAGAAAACAGCATGTAGCCAAGAGCTAATGGAACTCATGGCCACCATTCCTCCACTTTCTAAGTGTCTCGCATACGTAACCGAGTGTGTCCAATGTCTGTCCTGGGGCCCCGTCGTAGTACGTGAACTGGCTCTCATTGTTAAACTATTAAGTAACGTCTGGTACGTAAGGAAATGACTTCAAGCTGTTGTGCTTGTGCTTTTGTTATAAAACAAAAAATGTGATGCAACTACCAGTGAGTTTTCTACCAGTGAATAGACTTTGTTTACACGTCCACTGTCCTCTGCTGTGGTTTTTGTCAATATGACAATGTCTGTCTGGTATTTGAAAACAGAATTCAGAAAGAATAACCTCTTAATTCTTTGGTAAATCACCATAGAAATTCTGTCCACCAGGGGGCAGTAAATTCAACCATTCATTTATTCATCTTCTTCTGCTTGTCCCTTGGGGGATGGGATGGTGCTATGCTCAGAGCAGTGGCGACCTAGCAGCTAGTGGATTCGTACCTGAAGCCCTGCAGACCCAAGTCCGCTTTCTTGACCGCTAGGCCACCACTGCGGTGTGAATTGTGACAGTTGACACTATCAAAAAGAAGATAACTGCATTTAATCTGCGTAAAGCACAATTATAAGAAGAATGTGCGTTATTAACTTTTTGCTGATATTGTCCACTTAAACACTTAATTTTAGATTAACTGATACCGATCTATAGTGTTATTTATTTAGCTCTATAAACACAAGTATGAGTGTGACATTAAATAAATAAGCTGCAATGCTGCCATCTAGTGACTTACAACCACTGATCTAAAAAATTATGTTCAGGGCTCACATACTTTGGTGAAACATCTGGTTTTATTATTAATTAAAAAAAAATATATATATCGATGAAAAATTATACTTACATTCCTGATTATTAGCAATGTTAATTCTCCAAATTTTTCACGTTAGTGATAAACCAACATAAAGTATGTAGAACTACGATCCTTACTTTGAGTGCATTAAAAAAAACGATCTGTACTTTGGAGTTTTTAATCGAATCATCAAGAATTTTAATTTGTTACATAAATCTCTCACAGTTCGTACCACCGCCCACAGCACTTGGACAAAAAGCGCAGCAACAGCTGTCGTAGGAGTCAACACGTGTCCCAGGAAACCAAACCAACCGCCCTCCTCTCCTTGTTGTTGTCATCACCTTAAGCACCACAACATCCAGCCGTGTGTCTCCACCCAGAGGAGCTGAGGGACGAACAGGATGTCTAATTCTGGACTACTTCCTGAATGACATTCCTGACCTGAGCTGGTTTCCTGCCAGACCCAGGGCAGTAGCCTATGTCTGTGGCATCAAATCCTACATTTTCGCATGAAGGTAAACGTAAGAAGTGTTTGGTCGCTGTAGTTTAATTCATTTATTTCATTGTTACCTTCCATTAAGTGCATAGAATGAGACTTCACATGGACAAGACTTCACAGAGATGACAGACTCAGAAAGAAAGGAGAAAACACAGACAAAAACGACAGCATCCATTATTGCAGCGTCAATGCCTTCCCATCACCTGTTCTCTTATCTCACGTAGGGTCATGTGACTTCATCCTGCGTGCACTAACATAAGGACATCGCGGCACTGAGAAGCAGGTACAATGGTTAGGCGTTAACTCCCCCTCCTTCAGTTACATTGATACAACATGAATCTAAATGTCACGTAGTGTAATTTACACAAAATTATATATTTAAGCCGTAATATTAAGAAGACTTTTTCCCCCATTAGCTTCTGAAAGTGACTATACCAGTGCCGTTGACGACTGAAGCAGCTGATTGCCATTGTAAAAAAAACAAAAAAAAAAACTAACAAACTAAAATATAATAATAACTGATTCCCACAAATGTTAAGAAATCGTCACAAACTAAAACAAAACGGTGGCAACTGTAGCTTAGGAAATAAAAGAAAAAAAAACCCAACAGGACTCATTGGATTCAGGTTAAAAGAAAAAATCTCAAAATCTCCCAACATTTATCCCTTATCTGAATTCACCTGGTCGTACAATCATCATTATATGGCAGCTTCACTGAGGAGAAGCAGGTCATCATCCAACAGCCAATCACAGGCCTCTTCCATTTAGATTTGACCGTGTGACTCAGTCCGGTGATGAAATCACAGAATGCTCTCCCTCAAGTTCCCGCTGCTCTGGTTGGACTGCTGATTGTCAGTGTGAGCAGCCAGGCTTCTGTTCCAGGTTTGATGGTCGAGGAGACATTGATTAAGCTTCTCCATCCAGTCCAGCTTTTCTTCTTTGGTGTCAGCGGAAAACCAGCACCTGAAAAAATAAAAACAATTTAAAAAAAGTGACTTAAAAAGCTACAAATTATGGCAATCACTTAGAATAGACAGGGGGATTCACAACAGACCAACAATGGAAGACTCCCAGTACTGAAAGGGACAGACAGGTTGCATGGTTGAGCTGCATTTAGAGCGCCCTCTGCTGGAGCCAATATGCATCCAACATCCATCGTTCAAGCTTGGAGGGCAAAATTAGGCTTTGATTTGATAATATTATTTGATAATAAAGTAAGTCTTGTTTTAATATTTCAATACTAGAAACAGTAAGTTATCAAATGACTAATCTATCAAAGGGTTAGGTTTTGAGATAGAAAAAAATAACAAAAATAAAGATATCTTTCTATATACTAGGGGTCTCAAACCCGCGGTCCGTGGAACGATATTTTGCGGCCCCCACTTTGAGGTGAAGGTTTAATTTATAATAATATAGATAATATACATGTTTTCTCCACATTTTATGGTAAATCCTATAGGAAACTGATTTTTAATTATTATTCTTCTTTTATATTTAACACTGAAAGCCATTGGATAGGGGACTGCATTTAAGAAACGTATTCAAAGGTGCAATAGGACATTCATCCCAACCATGAAAGCTGATTTCAGGAGCTTTTCATTAATACTATGTGAAGCCACATCTGCTGCCAACACTAAATCTTGGAGCATGAACCTCATCAATCAGTAGTGAGCTCTGACGTATATAGAGTAGATTAATAACAATCCATTAAAAACAGGAAAATCAAAACACAGACTGAAATTCACTGCAGCAATAAATCAATTCATCATTCCCGCAGGTCAAGAAGCCCCGGAAATGTTTTATTGTCACTTACTTGGCTAAGGCTTCCTGGCTCTCATCCTGCTGCTGGTGAGGAACATTGTTGACCAACTCGAAGGTAAAAGGTCGAGCGCACGAGTCCCTCTTGACGGGTCTGACACATTGACTGAGGGAGCTGGACAGAGAGATGCAGCCCTCTGCACCCTGGAAGATAAAAAAAGAGCAGAATAAGAAACAGAGCATGGAGACTGCACGCAGTTCTCCTTTTGGCCTCTGGGGTCGTACCTTAGTTTCTTTATCATTAGGGTGGTTCCAGTAATACAAGCTGCATTCCTCCAAGACAAAATATCTGCGATGCCACACTCCATATCCACTGATCAACTCAAACATTGTCTGTAAAACAGAGAGGATCATGGGTAAACAATGCTTTTAGCTTGTCCCCGAGTATCCACAGCAAATCGTCCTTTTCCATCTCCCCCTGTCCTCTGTATCTTCTACTCTGACTCCAACTACCTCCATGTCCTCCCTCACTGCATCCATCAATCTCCACTTTGTCTCCTACCTGGTAGCTCCATCTCTAGGATCATTCTTCAACCAATGTGTCCACTGTCCCTCCTCTGAACATGTCCATACCATCTCAATCTGATGCAGTCCTACCTCTACCCTAAATTCTTCTTCGTCCAAAGGTCCATCTCACATAAATTTCACAAATAAGTTTTTTATTCTAAGAGGGCCAAATTAGCAGGGGAATTGGTCAATTTCAGATAAATTTACTTCATAACATATATGACCGATTTTATATTAAAGAACAAATGTTTTCATAACATTCAGAAAAAGAGGGAAAGAAAAATCACAAACCAGGAATCCTTGGTGCTCCACATTGGAGTGACCTTGGCTGTCCAACCGCAAATAGATGTTGCCCTCTAGAGGAGAGAGGAAGGGCACCTACAGCAGAGAGAAGAGCAGCACGCCCTGTTAGAATGGTGTCATGTTCAAAACCCATGGAAAAAAAAAGGAGATAACAACTGTAACTTATCAATGAAAGTGATTGGAAAAACATGCAAAGGATGAAAGAGATGTGAGAGTTGAAGGAGTCAAAGTTTGTAAAAAAATAAGAGGAGCGAGTGAAACCTTTTCCTGAAACTCATCTCCCAGCAGTCTCCTGATTTTGCCTTCAAGTTTCATCTGAGTGGACGAAGTTCACAGACACAGATAGGGGAGGGGGACAGACATGTTACATCACCAGTGAACCCACCCATGTGGATTAGATTTAGAGCAGAGGAATACAGTGCATGCCAAAAGCAGTGATTATGCTGAAAACACAAAGCATTTGTATTTAAAATTAATTTAATTATGATCCTGGTGTAAAATATGTTTCAAAAATAATGTTTTTAAAGGAATATTTTTATGAATTTTTGCTTTTAGAATTCAGCATATCCAAACTTTTGTATTTTTTTTTCCTTCTAAATTGAAACCCTTACCTTATCCAGATGGAACTTGCTGTGCCCCAGTGAGGCCAGCGTCAGCTTATGGGAGCCCACCAGACAAAAGTTGCTGGAGCGTCTGGTGTTGAGTGCAGGCAGTGTAGCAGCTGCAGGAGCAAGAAGACCGAGAATCTCATTAGAGACATAAACAACAAGTGGACAAAAATATCTTGAACCAAATTTCAAATCATATTGATGATAAGCAGCAAAAAGAGAAGAATGTTGTCATCATAAACTCAACTCACTTGTCAGAGTGTTACTGGATCTCTGTGGAAACAAATAAAATTAAAAAAAGATTCAATCCTACATTGACAAAGATCAGTGACAGTATTAAGATATAAGATAAATATCTATATACTCACTGTAATGGTGTTTAGTAATTTTCTTGGTGTGACCTGAGTGTGGGGTAAAAGTTGGAGAAAGTTAAAATCTGTGTAGTGAAAGGATCGGGACAAAGTCTGGTAGGATTTATTCCACTTACCCGTGACTTGGTGGAGCTGCGGTCTGTGCTGCAGTTACCACCCGAGGTGTGGGACTGGATGGGACAAGGACAGGTTTGTTATGAAGTCAAAACACAGTATATGTACATGTATCCATGTTGGTTCCCTCTAGGGCTCCCTCTAAGGCAGCTTTTGAAACTCAGGCCATAGTGGGTTGAAAAATAAATAAAGGCCTTACCAACGCCATCTTTTGTGGAAATACGGGCATTGCAGGAAAAATTTGCCTCAGCTTTCAAACCCCTCAGACCTCGACCAACATTTTCAAGAAAAATTTGAGCTTTCAAAACGAACAGTGCGGCTTATTATTTAATTATTTCTTATGGAAAAAATGCATTCAGACCTCGACCACCAACCTGGAGCGGATTAAGCTCGAAAGCTCAGGCACCACTGTATATTAATAGCATAAAATAATATCAATATAATTTGGATGATAAGGACAGCGATAGCGGTGGAGGGAGCGGGCTGGGGTCCGCAAGGCTTCAGGTTCGGTCCACCATCAGGTGCTGTGAGCATAGCACCTTGCCCAGTAGGTTGAAATGTGATTTGGGTGGCAGCCATGGAGACTGTTGCCTCTGCAACCTGGCAACAAAGTATATATCTTTGGATTAAATGACCTGGATGACTGAGAACCTACACAGCCAAGATGATTGAATGAATATCGTTTGGAAGTTTGTTTTGCAGGCTGAAACATAAGGTTCCATCTGTCCTTGGGCTGTAGTTTACCCGTGCCTGCTCTCGAGAGAGATGTGAGAGAGTCTGAACTTTATGCGTCAGTTTTATTATGTTACTCTTGCTGAGTGTTTAACCCGCAGGAAAAATGTCTAAAAAACAACAAGTCTTACCAGACTGTAGACTTCCACATCAATCTCAAATGATGAGCGAATGTCCTTCCTGCAACAATTTAAGGTTTAACTTAAGCAAAACTGACTCAGAGACAAATCGAGTTCTGTAACCTGAAGAAATAATTAGAGAAAAAAAATCATTAGCAAAAGAGCAGCCTACAGGGTGACAGATGTGGGGAAGGAGATGGTGTCTCCGTTCTGAGCATCAGCAGCTGTGGCCAGTGGGGTGGCGATGATGTTGCAGGGCCCGTAGCGTATCAGGATGAAGAAGTAGTGACTGGGTCGACCTGAGCAAAAAAAAAAAAAAAACATTTTAAATGAAAGGTTAACAAAACTACAATGAAACATAAACAGTAGACACAGTTGTTGTTTTTACCTGTCCGGCTGTGAGAGGAGCAGACAAATTCAACCTTCAGTGGGAGCTGGATGTTAGTGATGGTGACGGTCCCTCTGCAGGGTTGCTGGGAAACCTGCTCTCCATCATTTCCTGCTGCTTCTCCAGACTCTGAGTTTTTCTCCTGCCTCAGTCTGGAGACCTCTGCCAGCAGAGCAGAGCGTTTCTCACCTGTCACACAAAACATTATATACATAGAATCAATTTAGAACATAACATAGCAGAGGATATGAAGAAATAAAAAGTCCTGGGGTCCACATACAAGACACCAGCAGTAGTTTTTCTGCCTCCGCCTCCTCCAGTGAACCTCGTCCATGCTCCTCGTCAGTACAGCAGCTGAGAGCCTGCAGGGTTTGGTTGATCACAGTCTGAAGCTTCCCTGCTTCCTCATTAAGAGCCTGCACACACAGAGACCAACCACATTAGGGTTAGAGCGGGGGTCTCAAACTCAAATAAGTTGAGGGCCACCACCCACACTATCATATCACCAAAAGCCTATATCAGCTGTCAGTGTTCAATACAAAAGAAAACATTTTTATAAATAATCAGTTTCCCATAGATTCTGTGTAATACAACACTAGACCAGAAGGAGACGGTGGATCAGGGTTTAGAGAACCTGTAAAAATAAATTTACTGCGATTATGGGAAGTTACAGTTGTAATATATTATAAGCAATATAAGCAAAGTCAGCATTGCAACACATTATTCCTGTTAATAAATCTTGTGGGCCATGCTAACATTCGACTTTCTCATCAAGGTGGGGGCCACAAAATAGTGTTCCACGGGCTGCAAATGGCCCACGGGCCACAGGTTTGAGACCCCTGTGTTAGGACATATATTTTCTCCAAGTTTTGCAGGACAACACATTTTCACTTGTCAAGGAAAGTTTGCACACTAGGATGAGAACCATACACGAGGAGACACTGGACAGTGAATCACCTGAAGACACAAATACGCACCGTGATTCTCTCCTTGGTGTTGACAGAACGTTGAGGCTGCGACTTATCTGCAGCTCTCCTCTTTACCCCGGGTGTGGCGCTCTGAGCGGTGGGCATCTTACACTGTCTTTGTGTGCGGTAGGCATCAACACTGTGAAAACAACAAATCAGTGACCCCTTCATTGTATCTTTCAATGTCCAAGAAGTCCAGTTGTTGACAATTAAATCCATTTTTAACCCCTTCATCCTTTGCTCTACCTGTGAATCATGTCATACATTTTTCCCACCAGAGGTATTGATTCATAGATTACCAAGCCATGACTGAGAAGATAATTTGATCTGTACCTGTACAGAGGAGCTGATTCAACAGGAGGGGCAGCGTTTTCTTCAGGAGTCAAGAGCAGAGATGGAGGATTTGATTCCTGGTTGACTGCTAACCGCTGTTGGTGAAGCAGAGAAGACTGGTTTACATTTTCTTGTCATTCCCTCAACCTGCTACTTCATTCTTTAACTAACTTGTTTTACCAGAGGGGTGACCACAGCCTCCACAGACTTGCTGAGAGGTGAGAGAATGCCAGCGGGAGGGAAGGTGAGCAGCTCGTCTGCGTTGCTCTCATCGCACTCCTCTTTGGCCTCGACCTCTTCTTCGTTTCGCTCCTTCTCGAAATCGGTGTCCATTTTGTCTTTGTCCCCCATGCATGCACCTATACCGCTGTCGCAGTCCTCCACGTCCTCATCTCCTGCCCGTCTCTCGTCCTCCATTCTACCGGCGTATTCTAGCACTTCCCCAAACATTTGATCGATGATTTCATTAGTGTTGGTGTCGTCGTGGGAGCTCAGCTCGTCTGAAACGCAAAATATTTGGAAAAAAGCAGCAGTTGTGAAAGGATGAATGGTGAGATTAGTGACAGCAGAAAGAGTGCAGATGTAGGCAAACTGTTTGGCCTTGTGCGACACAATGAGGATCGAAATAGTTCGATGTTGTGATCATGTGAAGTAAGGTAAAGACCTTAAAAAACAAGTCAGAGACTAAAGTGCTTTGAGCCTAGACCAGCCTTCCCCAACCTTTTTTGTGCCTGCCACAGAGCGGTTGAATGTCTAAGTTGAAGCAGATAAAAACATTGTTAATGAAATTGCCGGTGTTCTGAAATATTTTCCTACCTATAAAATCTTCCTACCCGAATTAACTGTGCATCAGCACAAGGATTTCTCAAGAGCGCACAGCCTATAACTTTCTGCTACCAGACCGGTATGTGACTCCAACAGAGATTGTTCTTACTGGTTGTATAGAAGATAGAGTGGAGTTTACACAGAAATGTGTGCATAAAGGGAAGTGTCTCAAAATATACAAACATGTATATTCATCAATACATGTATGATTTTACTGTTAAACACCTGTGCCACCATTTCTACCTTGTCCACCAGTCCTCATGCAGCCCAGTGCTCACATGTTATAGTCTTATTCCTGTCCTTACCTGACAGGCTTGTCTCTGCTCTGGGCTCCTCAGCACCAGAACCATTGATCAGTTCAGGCTCCAGAATGAAAGTTACTTTTTTGGAGCTCTCGCTGTCGTCTGTTTTGCAACTTTCTACCAACGAACCATCTGAACGATCGCATTTCTCATCAACTCCTTCTGCCACCGTGTCTGTCAAAATGACCTCTGACACTTCTGACTTAGTCAGACAAAGAGACGTATTATCAGAATTGTCTTTGTCTTCTGCATCTTTCTGCAGATCTAGTTCAACTGCTGGGGTTTCACGTGGAGCCTCTTCTACAGTGAGATGGCTTGACTTTTCCTCTACTCTGCTGTGTGAAGACAAATCTGTCTGTTTCTCATTAGTAAAAGTCTCAGTATCTTCTGACATTTGACAACACTGATTATTCTCCACTGTGCATTCTTCCACGTCCTTCTGATCTTGTAAAACCGTAACATTATCGGTATCTCCAGAAATACTTTCCCCATTACATCCATTACAGGACTCTGTGGTTACTTGCTCTCGACACAGTGAAGAATCTTCTGGTGCCTCACAGGAACTAGGGATCTCAGTTGAAACGTCAGCTAAGTAACATTCCCCGCTGTGGACTCCAGACTCTTGACTCTGATCTACAACACTGACTTCTTCCTCTTCCTCTGCTGCTAATTCTTCCACCTCTTCAACGCTCAGTTCTTCCCGAGAATCAGCTTCTTCTGACATAACAGACTCTTCACCCGTCACGTTCTGAGGATACCTCCACATCCTCAGCTCCTCCTCTGTTGAGGGTTCGATGACCTCCTCGTCATATGTAGAATCGTCCATATGATGGTCATCAGCTTCAGTCATTTCCATCTTTTCAGTGGTGTCTTTTTTGTTGACATCATCACTGTGGGTTAACTCTAACAGTCTGTCTTCCTCAATTGTCAATTTCTGATCCTCACTGAAAGACAACTCCACTACAGTCTGTGGTTTTTGCTGAGACACAAGCATTTCTTCTTCATTCTGGACCAAAGTTCTCTGATCTTTGTCCTCCTCAATTCTTTCCTTCCACAGTGTCTGCAGCTGACCTACAGACACTGACGGGACTTCAGGGTCTGAAGCTCCTCTCCCACCTGTTGACACATCAGCCTCATACACTTTAAACTAAATGTTTACAACCTTTTACATCATGAAGTGAAATATCATAAGGTTTCCAAAGTGAGGGGCAGGTACCGCAAGAGGTTTAGAAATAAACAGTCAAAATTATTCATCTGATATTAGCATATTATGTAAGGTGATATCTGAAAAAATAAAATTCAGATAACCGAAATTTGAAAAAGTAATACCTGGTCTGAGCCAAATAATGCACTTTCTTAAAAAAAAAGGCTTGAAGATAAACATCTGTATATTAGCATGAAAGCCACTAGATGGCAGCATTAACGCATATTTAATCTCATTCTCATACAAATAGTAAAAAAATGAAATATAATAATATATCGGCCAAAAAATAAATAGCACTAGTACGTTGTATTAAGTTAATAGGAGAATTAAATTGTAACGATACTTGTTAATGTGTGCCTTAGATAAGTGGACAAAAAAAGTCACAAGACCTACCTATTGGAGTTATGTGTGACTGATCAGCCACTGAAGATAAAGTCTCAGTGAAGCTCCCATCTCTATTTTCTGCTTCACTTTCAGCCTAAAAACAAAACAAAAAAGACAAAAAATGTTTCATTTTAAAGAAAAGAAATTTTAACTAAGCAGAAAATGTGGTGAAAATGAAAAGGTGAGTGCATGTGCTGCCCAAGAAAATATTTCGCCAGCACCCTTGGATAAAAACAGCCCAACTCCCCCCAAAACCATCACCACGGTGTTGTACTGGATCCTCCTCAATATCAGCTTTATCTGACAGCTGATGTCACTTATAAATATAATATTTTTGATACAGTACAACTTACTCAATGTCCCATACATTGTCCTACAATCACTTTAGGCAGGACCAGCCAGTGTGTCCATTTCACCATAGACCCATGTACACCACTTTTTCTTTTTATCAACACCCGACTTACATCTGAGGGCTGTACAGGAGGCCATTGAACCCTCACTCTAGACCTGGGAACCCAGGAAGGAGATAAAGAACCAGGAGGGGTCCTAACCTGCTCATGTTCACACAATCCAAAATATAAAAAGTGTATTAAATATGAATAGTTATTCCTGGAAATTTTGTTTTTAGCTAGTTTTAGCTAGTTGTCAAACAAATAAAGTTCATGACACATTCAGGACATTCACAAAGGACAGAACCAACAAAGCAAAAAATAAAACCAATCGGACCTGAGTCACTGAAGAGTCAGAGCTGCTTCTCTTCAGCCAGGCGTTCTCACTGATGGGCTGGAACTGTAACTTGCTCAATTCCTGCTCGCGTTCCTAATGATAAAAGACAAAAAAAATAAAAATTAGCTTACCTTTTCATCTGGGCAAATCATATCTCTATGCAAAATGGACCTGGGTTCTGACTTTGGTCAAAGGTTCATTCAACCTACGTGTCGAAAACGGGAAGCCTGCTTCGAACTGGGTGTGGTGTCGCCCTGAAGTTTCTGATGGATGTCAGATACAAAGTTGGAGCGAGTTCGAGAGCAGTTTGCGGAGTTTTGAGATGGGCTAGCCTCGAAGACCGGTACTTTAAATCGCTCAAGACGCTGGTTGAACTCTGTCTCACCTGGGTTTGAAGAAAATATTGTAAAAACAAATTTAGTTATTTATTCACTCGTTTGTTTATCATCCTCTTATCTGTTGCCCGGTCCACTTCTTTAACTGCTAGGCCAACACTTTTGTTGTTTTGTAATTGATACGTAGGAAACTTTATTATACATTAGCTTTTATACATACTGTACTCACCAAGTATGTGCTTCTTGACACCCAGGTCATGGACGCTGTCACTACCTGGGTCTGATAGGCACCTCTGGGTGGGTGGAGCTCCTGAAAAACAGAAAAGAATGGAAACTCCTTGTCATTGTCACATTTACACCGCTGCACAAAATAAATTGTAACAAATACAAAATGAAAAGTGCTCAACAGTGTGTGGTGATGGCGCCGTGCACAGAGCACCTCAGTGGTAACTTGGCAACTGGTGCACTCGAACCTCTGGACCCAAATTAGCTTCCACCCCATGTCTAAAATTCAAATGTTTCTGGGTCCTTGTGAGCAACATAATGTCTTCAATGAGGAAATCTTACCCTCTCTTCTCTGGGTGAGCTGCTGGACTCGCGAGCGAATTGAGGGAACTATCGGTGTGTCCCCCTTCATCCCAAGCTCTGCGATGCGTCCAGAAGTGGACGGTTTAGGGCTTTGGTTCTCAACACCTGCCGCCTCAAGACGACGCCTTTTCTGGCCATCATTTAAATCTGAGATAAACAAGAGAAAATACATATAGTAAATGACCACATGTGTCATTTGAAAATAGGGTTTTCATTAGGAGATTCATGATGGTTTGACAGTCTAAACACATAACAACTGTGTTTAAACTGCAGACGAAACATCATACCGATATATTTCTATTAAGTTAACATGACTTATTCACAAAGTGAAAACTAACCTGATGATGTGAGGACGTTGTCTTCAGAATCTGACAGAGGTGTCCTCTGTCTCTTTGTGCCTGTGTTACCACTGCTTTCCTGGCCAGCCTCCATACTGAGCTGAAGACACAACCATATTACGGATATATTATTATATAGTTTTTAAAGTAAACAGCGGACACAACAGGTCATATTTTTTTCCATTTACACTTAATAAACTTATATCCAAGACATAATTTAATGACAAACAACTAGTTAACTTAACCACCATTTCGACAGCATTCCACGTTTAATGAAAGTCGACAACGACAGGAATATTATGTTTTAAAACCATATTTATAACCTTTATATGTTTGCTCTCTATTAAGCAGAGCTGGTAAAATTGACAATTACCTTGTAACTCGATATATAGTTAATGTAACAAAGTTTGTTAGCCTCCTCGAATTTACTCGAAGCTAATTTTGCTACCTTACGCACTGAGGATTTCAGAATAAAATGTATTGCCACAAAAGCTGCATGTAACGTGATGTCTTACCCGAGAAGACGCCCGCACGGACTCGGAGTACCAATAAATTGAATCTAACTGACAGAAAGTCGGAAATAACTTTCTTGTTGCCCTGCTCTTACAGTCTCCTCCTCCTCTAATTTTGAATTTCAGCGCGTCCACTGACGTTTGTCTGGTTATTCCCGTTTCCTGTTTTACGGCGGTTTGTATTCACAATTTTGTTACGTTATTCACGGCCACGTTTCGCATCAAGCTCTATTTTATAATCTCAACCTGGATCGAAGGTCCACGATCACACAACCGGACCATGAAATGACAATTGTCTTATAATTCCCACGCTTGGTCGTACTTTTTCGAAGATTTAGTGGCACGGCTTTTCAGTTCTTTACGGCATTAACTAAAGTCCAATCAAATTCGGCTATACTTTCTGTTGCCTCCCAGAGCCAATCCCATCGCCGTATGTTGCCGATGGGAAAGCTGGGAGTAGCGCTACAAAGTTTTCTAAAGTTTCAAAAGAGGTTTTGTATTTGACTTTTTTCAAAAGTATTAATGAATAAGTAATTATTAAATGAATCACTTATTCTGATTCGGGAAAAGTTAACTTTTGTATTTTGAAGCATTATATACACCCGTTTTCTTTATCAAAAAACTAGCATTCCTTTGCTCAAGAGTTGGGCTTGTGGAATTAATGTACGTCGCCATCTGCTGGACATTCTGAGAAGTGTTAAACATCCTCACCAAAAATTGAATCAGCACAGTGTTTATTTATTTTATAAAAAATATAACATTGCAATAGCATAAACATTTTTTAATAGACAAGCGAAAATGGGTGTCAGTTAAAGTAAGAAATTTGATACAATGTTATGCGCTTGCGCAGTACAGTCGGCGGAAGTCTGCGTGTGCGGGAGAGGTAATCTTACTGATCCTTGAATGACTTGCACACACACACTCCAAGTTGTCAGTACATCTGGCTGCACTGACAGCGCCCAGCACCCGTCATGCTCTGTTAGTAGAACCGCAGGAATTACACTCCTCTTCGGCTTTTTGGGATCTCTGCTCTGCACCTTGACGGTACGTCCTGTCCTTAGCCAATAATCGTCGACTTCTCCTCTCTCGACTTCTGTGTAATTGAACGCCCCGTAATGCAAAGCGTTCATTTACTGCATGTGCATCGGTTTTAATAAGTATTTCAACTTGTGCCAGATTAGACCCGATTAACACTGGGCTCGAGTTCCACTCCTGAATGCAGGCGTTAGCTTCCGAGCTAACACTACTATGTCCACGTTAGCAGAAACTTGCAGTCCTGGAGGCGCTGACATTCGACACGACCGTTTATATTCAGTAAACTTTTGTGTTTTCTGTTGCATACTTATAGGTGCCCAGCCCTGTTCCAATATTATACCAGTTATTATAAAGTATTTGGCTGCATATGTCTTTTGTCGTCGTTGATTTTGATCAGGGAAAAGTTCAATATGAGGTCTCACGTTAAGTTCTCATGTTAAAAAAACTGAAAAACACAAGGTGGTTAATCTCTTTTGTCAAACTCAGGCCCGGGACCCAAATCTGGCCCGCAATGTTAATATATTTGGCCCGTGAGACTCTAGAACACATTATTAAATGTGTACTAGAGTTGGTCCACTAGTATTTGTCCAATATACTATACTGTAAACTGGTACAATTATAATTTTACAATTTTATTGTCTGTAAAAAAAATCCTAATTGTATATTTAAAATATCAGTTTGGCCCAAACCTTTGTTAAATAAGTCTTAAATGTACTTTTTTCTGGTATCTACTCTTCTCGTTTTGACTCAGGAAGCTAGAACATTATCATTAATATTCCAAAAAATTTTGCCCTCTAACATTCTGATGATCTGTTTCCCAATGTATGGAGGAGAACTAAGAAATGTGCTTGGATTTACAGGAGTGAGTGGGAGCATCATGTGGAAAACGGCTACAGCCGCCGCACTGCTGGCACTATCTGTTGGCTACTTCTACTACAGTGACACAGACCTGGACGAGCAGATATCGCATTACGTCACTATGCCACTTTCTCAGTTTCTGTCTCCTGGTGCCGACAGCCAAACCAGGGTGGAGCAGGTGATCTCCGATGCCTGGGAAACTTTGATAACTTTACCTTCTCGTCAGTGGAGCAAAGTTGCTGTGGGGTGAGTTGTGGAGCTGAACTTGTTTTCACCTAATAGTTACAGTCTATTTCTGCACTGATCTTGGTCAAATTCTGCTTTTAACTGAGGTGTAGAATCCAAAAATGGACAAACTCAAGAGGCCAAGGTTACTGGAGTCAATCCCAGCTATCAGTGGGCATTTTTTTGTTAAACATCTTTACTGTATAATATAAGTACGGACAGTTTTTGTAATTTTTGAGAGATCATCAAAACTATTATGACAATAATTGAAAAAAAAGAAGCATCACCAGAGGAATAACGTAACTATTTAAAATTTTTTTCGTCTTTCTTTGCTTATCGATTATTGGGTCGCGGACAGCAGTCTCCACCGCTTCCACCCAAGTCACACTGCACCATACTGTGAGCCTTTCTGTGGGTGGTGAAACCATTATGTGGGTCAAGACTGTGCCGTGCAAAGGCCCAACTATTGAAATAAAATTTAACAACAACAATATCCCCTCACTGTGTTGGAAGCTAAAGCGATAGCAGCGAAATACAGTTATTGTTGTTTATTACCTTTTTACAAACATATTGACATAAAAAAGAATTAAACAAAAATACATTCTAATGCAACAACTTCTTTTTTTAATATATTGTGATGCATCAGTAGCCATTATTTTGCTAATACCCCATTCGTATGTTTCTGTCCAGTGTAAACGCCTGTGTCGACGTGGTGGTCTCTGGAGTGGGGTTGCTGCAGGCCATGGCTGTAGACCCTGGTGAGGGCAGGGATCATGAGGTATTACACTCCAAAGAAGACCTGAAGGAAGCCTTCATTCATTACATGGGCCGTGGAGCCGCCGCCGAGCGCTTCTTCACTGATAGCGAAGTTTTTCAGAGGATTGCCCGTGCAGCAGCGGAATATCCTGGAGCAAAGGCAAGGACACGATTAGAAAATGTTTTTTCTAATTAAAATTAATGTTTAATCTTTAAGTGAGACAGTTTCTGATTGACTTTTAATTTCTTGCAGTTGTATGTGGGAGGAAACGCTGCTCTTATTGGACAGAAGTTCGCCACCTATCCCAATTTAGCGGTACAGTAGTGAATTCAACTTCTTATCTTATTACTTTTAAGAAAGAATGTAGGAATGGTTCAATAGCAATATATTGTTTTTTTTTCTTTTTCCTACAATAACGAAAATCAGTTAACACTTTACTTTTTTTTTTTTTTTACTTTTTTTTTTAATTAACTGGGATTTTGCAAAATTTTCCGGAATTACACAAGGTTCTGAGACATTTATTTCAGTTTAGGGACAAGCAGCAACATACATCGGTATTAAATATCGGAAAAAAGTTGTGTTTGTACGATATTGTCGGAGATCAGCAAAAGTATTTATCGGACATCTCTATTTCTAAGCCTCACATTTAAACCTGTAACGAACCTGGCTTAAATGAACGAGTTGTTACGTTAGTGATACCTTGTTATGTATTGTGTTATTGTGTACTCTGAGCATTCAGACCATAAAAATTAAATAAATATATCATGCATTTATACTATTTTCAGATCACACTGTCAATATGACCCTCCTCTGTCTGTGTTCAGTTCAGTTATTCTGTTTATATGCCATTACCCAGGTTCTGTTATGTGGGCCGGTTGGTCCTAAGCTTCATGAGATGCTGGACGAGCAGATAATGGTCCCTCCAGATTCGCTGCAGGAGACAGATGAGTTTCACCTCATCCTGGAATATAAAGCAGGTAGAAACGAGATCAAGTCGCAGCTGTTGTCTTTAATGTTACATTCGTCCAAATGACCGTAAAAAAACTGCTCTGTGCCTTTGTCCCCAGGAGAAGAGTGGGGCTCCACCCGGGCACCACAAGCCAATCGCTTCATCTTCTCTCACGATGTCTCCAACGGGGAGATGAGTTCACTGGAGACGTTTGTTGTCAGTCTGGAGGACTTTCAGCCCGATCTGGTCGTCCTCTCCGGGCTTCATATGATGGAGGGTCAGGGGAGGGAGCTGTGGGAGGAGCGGCTGAAGGAGGTCAGTGTCTTTGGATTTAGTTCTAAACACTGTAGGTTTTGTCATGATGAACAGTAAATACAATAGAGCTATAGATCTTTGACATGTTTCTATGCAACCAAACCAAAAAAATGGAATAATCATTTATCAGGGGAAATTTGGAGAAAAATATAAAAATCTTAAACTTTAACAAAGTCTCATAAAGTTAGTGTTTTGAGGAACAAAAAAAGTTGTCGCCCTAATCCCTTTCCTTTTTTTTTTTCCAGGCTGTGTCAGCAATCGCTTACATTCGTAAGGGAATTCCCATTCACCTGGAGCTTGCAAGCATGACTGATAAAGACTACATGAACACCATCATGCAGGAGGTACATGTGAAAGTCTTACTAAGAGTAATCTTTAATGTGTAGATTACAAACACTATATTTTCTGGACTATAAGTATTTTCATTCATTGACTTGACCTGCAACTCACACTTACATGCAACGTGTACAATAATATATGTCACTTCACTTGTTATATTCCCACTGGCAGCCAATAGAGGGCAGTCTATCTGTCTAGTGTGACTTTTCTTATGGAATATATCACTTTACATTTGTTATATTACCACTGGCAGCTGCTATCTGGCTAGCGTAACTTCTATATTAAAATATACCAATTCAAAATTTGTTATATTTCCATTTGCAGCCACTAGGAGGCACTCTAGCTGGCTAGTGTGACTAAGATTTACATTTTCATGCTTGTGGGAATCAAGTCCAGCAATTGGCTTGAGAGGCAGGCTCGCTAACCGCTAAACTATTGAACCACGCTAATATTCGCGAATGATAAAATCTAGAAAATATGGAATTTATTTGTCAGTATTTAAGTATGATTTTCTGATTCCTGTTAGCAGGTTATTCCTATTGTCAGCTCGATCGGGCTGAATGAGCAGGAGCTGCTCTTCCTCTCTCAGGCCAGTGATGGACCTCATGCAGATATGGCTTCCTGGGATGGAATTCCAGATGTGGGCTACGTCAGTGACATCCTCCACTGGATCTTGGTGCAGCACGGGCGTAGCGACCCCTCGTCCGAGGCAGACCTGACCCGTATCCACTTCCACACACTGGCCTACCACATCCTGGCTACGGTGGACGAATACTGGGGCAACCAGGCGGAGGCGGTGATGGCTGGAGCCCGGGTGGCCAGTAGTCAGGCCTGTGGACTCCAGAGAGTTGACGTTAGTAAAGTTGAGCTTCGGGCGCCACGGGAGTTTTACAGCTCCCACTTTGAACCTCGAGAGAAGTTGGTCCTGAACCCGGCAGAGCCTGTTACAGTGTGGCGACGTGGAAACATTGTCTTTCACTTCACCCCAGTGCTGGTCTGTAAGAACCCACTTCGGACAGTTGGACTCGGGGACGCGATCTCTGCGGAAGGACTGGTTTACTCAGAGTTACTGATAGAGCAGTTCTTGTAAAAAAAAAAAAATTTTTGTGTTACTGTCTCAAAATTGTAACTACAGGTGTTGGGCATGGCCTTTTTCAAGGTCATCTTGAAGAGTAGTCTTTCTGAAATTCTTCAAACCTCTGTGATCAGAACCGGGTCTGTAGCATCTCACTTTAGGAATGTGACCAGTGGTGATAGTTTGTATTCCTCTCTGGTAGATGCTGGTTTCAGAATCGGAGGCAGAATCGGAGGCAGAACTGGACCCAGGCGGTCCCTCTCTATGCACTTGGTGCAGACAAAAGCCATCTCCAAACTCCAAAGAGTTCTCGTGGCTGACCTAATATACTCTGTATTGCATATCTTTATTATGCTGTGCCTTGGCAAAATAAAAGTAACATTAATATAAATCCCTCAGTCCTGGTTTTGGGCCAAAACAATTTCAAATATATGCATTGGTTACGTGAACACATTTACGACATTGACAAAAGCCCAGAACAAGCCCACACAGTCGAGCTTTATTCATCTATGTCAAAATTGATAACTTTATTTACCCCATCAATTCAGCTAAAAAGCTTTATTTTATTTTTTTTTATGTTTGTTATGTTTTTGCTGCTGTTTGACACTGAAATTGTAAAAGTTTTGTGGAAAAAAAAGCCAAAACGGGGATATATTTACTTATGTTATGAATTAGTTTCATCTTCTCTTTGAATTGTTTTTATATCGTCTTATTTTCAGAACCAGCAGGGCACTTTCAGTCTGTTACCAATTGTTTCCTCATCTCTTGTCTGTAACAAGGGAACTCAAACCTTAGGACGTGAACACATATGCGACTAGTACTGTATCGAAAAGGCAGTGAGGGTGATGCACTCCGCAGGCATTCCTTATGATCTTTCCTCAGAACACGGGAGCGAGACTTAGACTTAGCCCTGGCTCTCTGTTTCCCATATACTTGACTTCTCTGTTACATGTTTCCACTGGTGTGAAAATAGATGTGTGAAAACCGATGTCTTCTGTTTTTAATCCAAACACTCCCACTATCAAAAAATGGTTCACAACACAACCCAGAGCGGCTCAGTTTCCTGCTCTACATCATGAATTTCCCATTCAAACACACCTCATATAAGTCTTAATTCCCATAGTGTATTTCCTGTAGTGAGAATGAGCCAGTGATCAAATGATTACATGATCATTTGGCAGAAATATGATGCTTAAATTCTTATTTTTTTTAGAAGAATACAGTGTCAGTCTTGTGTTTTGGTTTGTCTGTTGACCTAGGGAAATTGTTACACAAGCTAATGTAAATACAACATGTAAAATCCTGCACAGTGTGTTTGCTTCCCATCAACGGCCACTATAGGCAATAATATCGGAATCTCGTTGCAAACATGTCAATGGACATGCGGGGCATATAACAGATTCCATCTTTTGCACTAGTGGGAGATGTCATTGTATCGGTGAATGTAACCCAGCGCACCTCCTCAACACTATCCTGTCAATCACATTTCAGCAAGTACAATCTATACAAATTTTTAGTTCATCTTTTTAAAAGTGGATTATAATGTTTACTAACAATGTGTTCATTTACATGTACAAGTAGTTTCCATTAAAAGGTGTTTAGACTGTAGAAGATGGCTGTGTTGTATCATTATTGAGTTATTATAGGTATATTATTTATTGTATATATAATTATATGAAAGGAAAGTGGAGGGAAGCTGTATTTCCCATCACCAAAGTAAACAGTGGGCTATGTGGACACCATGGAGCAGTATGTGGAGCAGATCTGCAGGACTCAAACCTGCAACCCTCTGGACCCAAATCTGCTTCCTTGTCCACTAGACCAGTGTTAAATGTCTCGTACTATTTTCCTGGAACAGTTGTGGCAGATAAATATCCCTTAATAAAATAAAATTTACGGTGTTCTGAAATATTTTCCTACCTATAAAATCTTCAGACCCGAACGAACTTTCTGCTACCAGACTGGTATATAAAGTTAGAATCATGTATCAATGACTAATTTTGAGTTTATTTTTGTTGTCTTCACTGAGAAATATTTCCTAATCAAATATAGTTGAAAAGTTCTTTTGTTGATATGAGTATGGATCGAATGTAAGTGATGGGGCCAAAAGGAAACATTTTGGCCCCAATTCACCCACGGACCGGTAGTGGTCCATGGCCCAGTGGTTGAGTACCACTGCACTAGACCACCTTTGTCCTATTTAAACATATATATTATAAATATATATATATGTTTAAATATATATAAATATTTTAAAGCATACAGTACATAACCTTGAGTGTTTATTTAGCTTATCTTTATTTATATTTAAGATCTTTAGTAAGTTATTATTGTAGTTTTAGTTGCATTAAAGCAAAAAAGAATTCCTATACTCTAAACCAATACGCTTTGCCGAGGGAGGGATTTCTTTGTACGCGTCCACGTCCGATTGGTTGAAATTTACCGGTACGTGAACCAATCCTTCGTCTAAACGTCATCCCGCTACTGCATCGTGCTGACGTCACAGACTCTGATCAACTCAACAGCGGCCTCTAAACGCTGCCCAACGAACCGAGCGCAGCCGCCGGCGCAGCCAGTCTCCACCCCGGACCTTCTCTCCTTCTCTCTCTCTCTCTCTGCCACCACCCCTCCCTCTCCTGCCAGTTATAAAGGTACCACGACTATCACGCCGTTTTTCCCCCCTTGTTGATGGTGAGACTGTGCGACAGGAGGATGAAGTTTCTCGTCGCTGTCACGGTCATTGTGGGCTCGCTGATTTTCCTCGCCTTTCCCAATGGCTCGTCCGCAGACGACAAGAAGAAAGGCCCTAAAGTGACCACCAAGGTACGGACGCTCAGCTGGTGCTTCAATCATAGCGCTGCACTGTAGCTAACTGCTAACTGCGGTTAAAGCCACGTCACTCTCTGAATTATCACGTTCAGTCTATGCGAAAAGCCGGCTTCTTTTATTTTATACGTAAAATATTGCACGTCTCAGTACTAAGCGTCGAGCACCAATAGAGAAAATGTCAGCTTATACGGTCGGACATTTGATCAGGCCTTTTTCCTTTACAACCGATGCATCCATTTTACGTGACGCTACGTCTCTGTAGGCATTAAGATGCTCAGATTTATGATAAACCACCGGTGTCGGCCACAGGGCAGCAGGTCAAAGAAGGCCAGAGTGGTTCCAAGTGTTTGTCCACGTCAACAACGAGCAGGAAGTTTTGATTCAACCCCCGGGCGCTGAGTATGGAGGCCTGGTAGTTTCCTTAACCTGAGGCTCGAAAATGTTCACCTTGCAGCTGATCCTCTTTAAATGTTTTGGTCTTTTGAGAAAAAAAATAATATTTTTCAGAGGTTTCCACAGCACGTCAACAATTTCCATCTCTCCCTGTCCTCTGTGTCTTCTACTCTGACTCCAACTTCCATGTCCTCCCTCACTGCATTCATCAATCTCCTTTGTGTCCTACCTAGTAGCTCCATCCTTAAGATGATTCTTCTATTCTTCTAGTATCCACTGTGCCTCATCTGAACATGTCCAAACCATCTCAATCTGTCTTCTCAAGCTTTTTCTCCAATCTGTCCTACCTGTGTTGTCCCTCTAATCTTCTTCTGGCTTGTCCCTTTTTCAGGGGTTGTCACAGCAAGTCAACAATTTCCATCTCCCCCTGTCCTCTGTATCTTCAACTCTAACTCCAACTACCTCCATGTCCTTCCTCACTGCATCCATCAATCTCCTCTTTGTCTCCTACCTGGTAGCTCCATCTCTAGGA